>OW388305.1:23236300-23362662 GCA_936450465.1 Gibbula magus | reverse complement strand
GAAACCACAGGAACTCGATATCGTAAGTAAAACATAGGTAAAACGTAGGTAAAACAAACCTTACCCCTATATAATATAGAGTAAAGGAGCAAGGGCGGCCATGTTGCCGATCTAAGGGTCAATTCAACATTAGGTCAAAAGTTACGCTAAAAAATTGTGACATTCCCAAATGAACGTACGTACCTATCACCTATACATTTCTCCGCAAATCCCGGCTGATTTCCACCATATGTCACCCCTACGATAAGTTTAATAGCTCTTCAAACTCGAAAATCCACCACAAAAACCTCTGCCGTGAACGTTAGACCGCAGTCGTTACCCATTCGAACGATCTGATTGGTCTGTTGAGTTGAACTATTAATATAGTATCCGTAAACAAACACGACGGCGTGGCGAGACGACAGAATAATTAGAAAATTGCTTCAAAATAAATTCAACACCTGATCAGAGGGAAGCTTTGAAATGTGAACAACAGAGCCAACTCAACGGACCAATCAGATCGTACGGAGTGTTTCGACCGCGGTCTAACGTTCACGGCAGAGGTTTTTGAAAATCTGAAGGGAGTAACCTTTGTGGGAAGAGAATGGGCCCTTATTAGCTTTGTAAAAAAACCCAATGCAAACAAATATAAACACATAAAAAGACACAACCAAAAGTTTAATGACTTTTGTAAATAGACAAAGAGGTAAGCTTATCCTTAAATTAACTATTTCAAACAGAAACAAGTTTTAAATAGTAAAAATTTGTAACACAACACAGGAGTACCATGTTCATGTTTGCCTGTCCGGAATACTATCCTGGCACAGAGGTTCTGTAGTCGCTGAAGCTGATCAAGCAAATGGACTTTCACTGTAGTTAAAACGTGAAGTGACCAACGAGGGACAAGATTAGAAGCTGACGACTTCGTGAGTAGGTGTATGATGCTACCTTTATTCCTGAGAACCATGCAATGTTCTTGAGATCTGGGCAACTTGATGTTCTGAGGACAACTCGGAATCAAGGTATAAGTCGAGGTCTTTAACGATGTATGTACCTGGACATCAGCTTCAACACTACTGAGCCCAGTTTTATTCTGTTTGCTCTTTTGACCAGTAAGTATCAATAGCAGTACGTTTTCTGCTTAACGTGTCTCTGTTCAAAAGATTGGCTCGAAAAATGATAGATGAATAAGAGAGACAACATCAGAACAACAGGAGATATTATGGTTATTACGTATGTTTATCATTGTCAAAGCATATATTATCAACAATTCATTGAAAAACAAACATCATATCTCGGTGTTGTGAAACTGGTATTCATGGGACCAAGCAAACAAACAAATAAAAACTTAGTGTCTGTAGTTTTGTTTCGACTATTGTCTCACCTAAATGCACCGCTCCAACATACTGACTACCTCCACCTCCACCATAGTACACTGTGTCGTTGTAGTAGGTTAGAGTGTAAGGTATAACACTGAGTGTGGTAACATCTGAGATCACTTCATCTGACATCGACATCTTCTTCAGAGTAGTCCCGTCGTTGAAATACAAAATATTTCTGACACTGTCAAAACTTTGATCCCACATGTCGCCATATACAAGGATCCGAATAAACATACCATCATAACCCAGTGTGAATATTTTGGAATTACTGCTTGCATAGATCTCCCTCTCTTTGGTATTCACAGCTATATCCCGTAGGTAACCGTTACCAGCCAGGGTCCTGATGACGGTGAAGTTCTCCCCCCTCGTGGTCATACTGCCGATTCTATGTCTTGTTGTTGTCATGAAAACAAGTTGTCTCCCCTCGTCAACCGCCATCCCTGTCGCTAATACATCTTCTCTCAGAGTCTGTGTATCCTCACCATCCAGTGACGTGGACATGATCCTCCTTGAGTTCCTCGTTCCAACAAGTAGTCTCCGTAGTCTATGTACAAAGCATAATGAAGATAAACCACCGGACACACGGAGAGGGTACCTACTCAAACTGTTATTGTTTAGGCTGATCTGGCTCAACTCCGGGGAATCATATTGACCTATAATCAGTCTGTTCATGACAGGTGGTTGCTGTTCTGATGTCGATGTGCTTGGTGGTGAGATCGTAGTTGTTGTTGTACTCGATATTGGAGATGATGATGGCTGTTCTATCTCTTCTTTACATGTTAGACTGAAGTTTACAACAACCAACGTTAGATTAGAGTTTTCTGTATCAGTAGGGTCATAATCCAAATTTGGTTTAACATCAAATCTGTTGCATTGTTTCAGAACATTTTCCATTAGTTTGATGTTCCTACCAAAGTTTAAACACGTCTCAGCTATACTTGTTTCAGCCTTGATGAAAGAGTCTCTGTACATATCTTTCTCCAGCTGCACGTCTCTGAGAGTCTTCATCACACTGTGCAGCTGTCTCTTCATGTGATGATGTCCCTGCTTGAGTCTCTGTATCTCAGAGACTACATGGGGATTGCCTACTTCCGGCACAGACTCACTTTCACGAAACTCAGCCATTGCTTCATCAACCTGCTGCTTAATGAGTTGTGTGAGATCAAGACGAAGAAATTCCTTGGCAATATCAATACTGTCTTGGAGGTCAGTGTCCATTTGAGCGAGTTCAATTTTGAAGTTATTCAACTTTTTGTTGAAACGGTTTATTCGTTTGTGCATCACACCAATTCCGTTACTGCATGAACACGTAGCTAGTACTGAGAAGATCAAAACCCATGTACACACCCAACCTGCCATGATGACTGTTGTCTAGTAAATAACGCACTACTTCGAGTCTGCAATGGATACAGATGTATACATACGCATAAAAAGTCTCTGTCTAAATACCACGATGTCTGTGTAGTGTAACATGGCTTTGTTGCTCCTCGCCCGAGTTCTGCAATGCACACAAAGCACGACTGAGTCTGTAATAAGACATCCTTGTCTAAGTTTAGATATCACGTGTGCAGAAGTTGACCCAGAAACGACTAGATGTACGTCAATCGAGTTTGTTGAGAGACAACCTTTTGGACTGGTTTTATCTCACTTGAATGCGAACTATTTACGTAGCATTAAAATTACCTAAGTGTAAATGTTTATTCTTGTTAGTGAAATTGATAATCAAAATGTTGCGAAATTACGTTGAATTATGTCTTTCGCCGATAATGAGATTCCTCCAGGAATCGCTTCAGGAACCAAACCCCGACAGATTTTTATTCTGGCCGCCGGGGCTAAATTAGGCGTTTTTTAAAAAGCCGTATATAAGTCATTTATGGGCCGTTTTCAGAAATTATAAATCGAACAATTGTCAAATTTAAATCAGAGTCCATTTGCACAAGTTCAGTTTTGAATTTATTCAACTTTCTGTTAAAACATCTTATTCGTTTGTGCATCACAGGAATTCCGTAACTGCAGGAACAAGTAGCAAATTTAAGCAGTAATACAAAGTCCCATGTACACAGCAAACCTTCCATGATGAAGAGTCTGCACTGATCACAAATGTAAATGCCCAATAACTTTCCTATTTAGTTTCCACGGTTGTGCAAAGCAACACTGCTAGATCGCTTCTTATCTAATAAGTATAACATTTATATATGTGTTAAGTATGCAATGCACAGTCACAATCGTATCTGTCTAGATCACTGGTAGGTAACTTGGTTACAGTGAGAGTGGAGTATTTGTGATTTTTGCGTCAGAGTCCTTGTGATATGTCACAGAGTCTTTGTCATTTGTCACAGAGTCTTAATGATTTTAGCTTCGGCAGGTTAAGGGTAAGGAGAGATAAATGGCTTGTACGACGTACTTACTCAATATCATAAGAGTATTGAAGAAGCAATTACTTACTACATATATCCATCAATGACAGCTATATGTATGATTGACAAAACGCTAATGACAATGCTGTAATGCCAGTAATTGTCACGACGTTCATGACATTCCTTGATTTATCAAAATACTGCAGTAATGAGTGCATATTTAACTATTTAACTAAAACTCAATGTTCCAATATTGGTTCACGTTTTATCATCATAAAGCATGCACCGTTTTATCAGTACAGTAAAACGAAAATATCAATAGCCCTGAAATTATATGATGTCACAGAAAATTTGTGATTACAAAATTGATGTAACGGAAAATTCCTTCAATGTCACAGATTATTCGAAATCACAAAAGGGAAATCACTGTACTTGATTCCTCTAATCTGATCAATGAAACGGATTTAGACGTTTCCATGAATGTATATGTCGAAACCGAAGATCCACCGCACGCTCCTCAAACATCTGACGAAGCAGGAGATGAGTATCCACCTGCCATCATGACAAGCACGCCCAAACAGACAAAACAACGTACTCCCTGTTTCTTTTGTCGAACCAGATGTTTGACCTCTGTTTCCTTTTTTTAAAGTGAAACTTCGCAATACTCAGTCCGATTTTCAGTCATAGTTTGCAGACAGACAAAGTTGGTCTGGTTATCCAGATTGACAAACCTATCTGAGATGAATACATGGGCCATGTCATGACAACTTGCAGCTAACAATCCAAGTCTGTCTATGCACTGCAATGACTCTGTGATACACAATTTACCAAAAGCAATATTTTGATTTTTGCCAAGGTACCTCAGCCATTTTCATTAGTCTTTCAAGAGCATGTTTTCGCTTCACTTTTAGTTCATGCATATCTCGAATATGCGATGAAAGCAAAAATAGGAGATGCTTAGCCCTTTCCCATAGGTCTTCTCTGGATTCACCTGACATATCAGAAACCAATTCCTTTCCCATATTTTCAGCATGTGTGATAACAGTTTCAAGTTCCGATATTCTATGTTTATCTTCATCAAGTTTATACCATTTTTTTGCCAGAGTAGGGGACGTTTCATGTCCAAACAAGTCAACTTCACCTAGCGATTTTCCAAAACCAGCACTCAATTTTTTTCCATCGATGCATATTCTGTATGTCTTGTTCTTTGATCCTGGATGATCAACAACAGCTTGGATGTTTGAAGTTTTGATACCCGGTGATTTGCAATCAATATTAAACTTTCGTTTCTCCTCCCTGAGCTTTTTGATGTCAGGACATACAAAGTTGATTTGGGCATCATCTGTGGTCAGGTGAGATCTGTTTGTGCTTTCACTTGATGTCAGCTGTCAGAAGCTTTTAAATCCCCCAATGAAACGAATAAATTTAGCATGAAACAATTGTAGCCCTATTGTCAACTGTTTTACTTCTGTAGAAAATCTCATGGCATGGATGTTACTGTTCTTATGAAAGCTAACATCATCTCAAAATAACTGACTTGCAATGTTATTTACGTTGAAATCACCACTTGCACAAAAAAGGATGTCCATTCCTCCAGCCTGTTTTGTTCATGAAAATAATATGTGACATGAGGCAACAGTTTAAGATCATTTGTATCAACAACGATTGGAACATCACACTCGTTTTCTTCAGCATTGATAACAGTGTCAACTATTTCTGGAAACAGTTGTTCATGGACAGACTTTGTAGGTGTATTCACCTTCTTAGCTTTATGAGTAGGACTTTTTGTGACATTTGCTGGTATGTGTAATACTTTATCGTTGTCTCTGAATTCGATATTGTCAAGATCACATTGAACATGTTTGCCGAAAACATTAAATGTTCTCTTTTTGTACTTTATCTTATTTTCA
Organism: Gibbula magus; assembly: GCA_936450465.1. Taxonomy (NCBI): domain Eukaryota; kingdom Metazoa; phylum Mollusca; class Gastropoda; order Trochida; family Trochidae; genus Gibbula; species Gibbula magus. The sequence continues at coordinate 23,357,034 of OW388305.1, read as the reverse complement.
ACTTCAACGGTTATCAATATAGACACTTGTTCAGATGGATGACTGGATATTACATTACGTACTCCATGTATTGGCCAAGGGAATGCTGATTTACAATAGGTGCATCGTATCGATCTCTCCTATTTTAAAGAAAATATTCTATTAATTTTCCGTGACCATCATATTTCAATCACAAATTCTCTGTTACCAGTGAAAAAGACTCTGTGACATTTATGATACATGTTATTACAATTAACATCATCATTGAGACGTAATTTTATGGGATTATCTTACAAAGACATTCGTTTTATATTTGTCTATGGATGTATACTATCATCATTATCGATAAACTCATAGTTATTATAAAATATGCTTTAATCACAATTTGGGACAAAACTGTAGCTAAGCCTTAGATTGGCCTGGCAAAGTTAACAAAATATGTTTTAAATAACAGTATGTGTTGATGTTGAAAATTTTAGGCTAAATAATGCTATAATTACCATTGTGTCATGTCAAATAACATCTCAATCCAAGCTCCCTGTCAAATAATGCAAAGACTCTGTGACAAATGACAAAGACTCCGTGACATATCACAAGGACTCTGTCGCAAAAATCACAAATACTCCACTCTCACTGTAACCAAGTTCCCCACCAGTGTAGATGTTACGTGTTTTAAAACTGACCCAGAAAATACTGGAGTTTCACTCGTTTTATCTCACATAGATACGCACAATTATTGCGTAAACATTCCCTCTGGATTGGGTTGCCTTAATCTCGACTTGAGGAGAGATATACGGAGAGAGAAAAATTAATATTTTTAGTGGTCCGTGTTGTTGTCTTACCCGCGAGTTACCTCACTTAGCCCTTGTGATTTGAGCTCAACCCTCATTTATCTCAGATGTTATACAGAAAACTTACTCTTGAAAATAAATAATTTCATACAATAATATACATATGTAAATTATATAGAGCTTACAATCCGTAGTGAAGGGGTCGATGACACTTGCTTAAATCTTTAAGAGATAAGAAGTGGCTTAAACAAACTAATAACAAGCTTTCATTATGGCTACCCTGATGATTAATTCGTTAATTAATGATGAATATCACAGCTCAAAACAATAGGTAAATTGTTCATTGAAGGAAATACAAAAATCTGCTTACTATGTAAAGAAGCTAGAGTAATCGAGATATTTATTTTATTTCAACTTGTAAATAATGTGGTGACTGAAGCAGAAATAGTGACCATGACGTTGTCTAATGAATAGAATATGATAAACTATATTATTTTATCTCGGGAGCAGGATAGCGCAGTGGTTAGCACGTTCTGCTTCGGACCATGAGGTCCGTGGTTCGAATCCCAGCAACAACGTTATCTGCAGTAGAGAACTGTTCTAGTAACATTTGGGTTACACTGAATATCAGCATATGTCTAACCATGGTTCGCTAGTTCCATCCGTTGCCCGCAGGTTTCACCGCAATACATAGACATAGGGTGTTGCGGACTTGAAATAATATCAGCAGCCTTAATATAAGAGAAATACTCTTGAAAGCGGCGTTAAGCCCCTGTCACAACCCATCGTGCGTGCAATTCGTTCGTACGTTTTTTGGGGAGGCCACGGTCGCTACGTTTTTCTGAAAACGTAGGGTGGATTTATCAAGAACAGAGAGGGAGTTTGCCAACGCACGTCACACGCACGTTGTAAGCACGTCAAACGTACGTGGCCCGTCGACACGTCTGGCAGTGAGGAGCTGCGTGCATCGTACGATGCGCACGTGGTACGTGCGTGTGGCGTGCGGACAACGTGCGTACAACGTGCGTGTGATGTGCTATTGTCACATTGTCGTACGGGGGCCGTGCGTCTCACGTACAGTGTCCTTACACCACGCACGTTGTAAGTGCGTGCGAGTGCAATGAGGTTTTTCCCGCCCGATTGACAGGTGCTTGGTACACATTGTCACATGTGCTGGCGCCACAAGATGCCGCCCATTCCACCGCTCCGGGTCCTGATGCTGCAAGAGCAACTTCAGATGGCAGCACAGGAGTTCTGCCTTTTTAGCTGCAGATGAGGAGCACTTTCTTTGCGACTTCTTTGGCGGCATGTTCTCTTCAAATGAAGGCAATCGTCCGTCGGCTCGGCTTTATATATCCAACAAAAGGTGCCCAAAACGTGCATTTTTCGGTACGTTGTACGTGCTTACTCGGTACGATCGACGTGAGTTTTATTTAATTATTTGATAGTTAAACTTTGGACGTGCCGAGTAAGCACTAACTACGCACGTACAACGCACGTTGTACGCATGTGCAACGTGCGTCGTTCGTAGAGGAAGTGTGAGTGGGTAAGCTTGAAAAAAACGCACGATGTCGGTGCGTTGTGCGTGCGGTTGTCGTACAGGGCACGCACGTCGATCGTACGGAGGAAAATTCGCAGCCCGTTCGTAGACTGCACGCAGCGAAAGTTCTGCATGCACTAAAAGTTCTACGACAAGTCTGCGTGCTCCAAATTTGTCCAAAATCGGTACGGCGTCGGTACCGAGGACGCACGAATTCCCCAATTTATCTCACGTTTTTGTCGGTAGACAGCACGCAGCTGCACGTACGACGGGTTGTGACAGCCGCTTAAACCAAAATTCACCTCGCATCGACCTTGTCTAATGAATAGATCATAAACCTGTATTTTTTTTAAAGCATGTCTGTAACTTAAATATGAATTGTTGAGAGTTAAGCAATTCAACTTTTGTATTTATTTATAAATCTGTATGAACCGAAGGCCTTTAATATAATATAATTCTTGTCATATCTTGATGTAAGAAAGCGATACTTTCCCCCGCTATACATATGTTTCTGATGGACTAGGGCAGACTGACATGGCACAGTTTCTGTGGAAGTGTAAGCTGAGCGATGCTGTTCTCGTTATGACCCAAGGCTTCCTTACGGATTTTGCTTGTTTCGATAAATGAACATGTTACGTAAGTTGAAGCTGAGGAAATATAATTTAATAACTTAAAAACAGTATTCTTTCTAAATATCACCTACATTTTGATTGTTTGACGGAACTATTCTACGCCCATTCATGAATTGCTTTGTTCCCCTAATTTAGTTAAATCATACTAATGAACAATTTCGTGTGTACCTGCATCAAGTCACACATCAGTAAAACATGTAAACTAGAAAATCATGTTCATTTTTTTCAAAACCGTATTTACACACGCAGGGCTCCAGTGATAGTGATGTTGTACAGCGAGAGATGCAGTGATAGTGATCGGGTAAGCGAGGATAATAGGTGTTTGTGTGTACAAAATGCAGCTGAAAAAGCAACATATAGGTAATACACAGTACATGATTGTGACTGAAACTATGGCTCATTCATAAGTGTATTTACTTTAACCTTTTAATGATGCATATGTTTGTGGTTATGTGGTTTATTAGTCGGGGTCGTGCCGCCGTCACAATAAGACCTTAGTTGAATACGTATGCAAATACTACGCATCATATCGACCAAATTATAGAATTAACACAAACTTTAGCCTTCAGAAACCACGTTGTATAATTTTGGGAGATATGTGCTTATTCTGTGAAAAGTTATGGTTAAAATATTATACTGTACATACCTCGCTGTGAATGTGATCAGTACAGATCAGTGATCGTGGTTTGGATAAATGTGCAGTGATCGTGATTCTCAAATTGAGCATTGGAATCGATGAATAATTGGATTTCAAAAGGGGAATTTGTAATCAATTTCCAGTCAGGCATCGTGGAAGATAATGTAGGGTGTGGATATCGTTCTGTAATGGGTACTTTCAAAGAAACTAATGTACAATACCATAGAAAGACCAAAATTAAGATACTGACTGTCAACTATTATGAAAGTAGAGGGAGATACCTAAATCTTCCTTCACAGACATTGTGCCATGAAACCCTGAAAAATCTAAGATGACATTAAGTTTTTTAATCGGCCAAAATGATCAATAAAAGAAGCTATCACTCAAATTGACGATTTCTTTCTTTACGCGTAAGAAAGATTGCTTTGAAAGAACCCGAAATGGTATAAACCGAACACAATTGAACTTATTCCATGCATTCTTTAATCAAAATCCACAATTTATTTGCTCATACTCTTTCTTCTAGTTGCTCAAAATAAAATAAAAATCATATTTGAAATTGGTTTAATGGTCTATTGGTTCGTCGGCCAGTGTCAGTAAAACTATTTACTGAAGAGATTTTGACATTTAATCTTACAGACATGTTATAAGTGCTAGTATATTAAATGAACAAACGCGATATCATGGCATCCTCAATTTGTCACCTCCTAACATCTTATCTAATGCCATTGTATAGGGACACATGATGGGTAGAAGTGTTAATAGTGTTTTAATAGCTTTCAATCTTTCAACAACAATCATGTCAACTGGTTATGTTGTCAAAATTATGATAAATGCATGTCCTTTCTTCTCAACATGCCCAGAATAAACATCGCATTATTATTACCACAATTACCAAAATGAAATTTGCTACACTTAAACGCATTGTAAAGGTTTGATAATTGCAACTGAATTGGGTAATTCACAATTTAAGCGTTTAAAGTATTGATTTGTGAATAAATTATTGAAGATCGTTTTGGACACTAATGTGGGAATTAGTTCATGTAATAGGCAATTGACTTTAGTTTAGTTTTGTTGTTTTGTTGGTAAGTGTTTGAGGGTATACTATGTAGGTGGAGTTGAATATTGTGTCACACAAACGTCAAATAGAGAAATCTCAAATACAAGCTGTGTTGTTATTCAATAGTAGTAAATTGGTTAACAGGATGACAAAATGGTCATAGCACTAGGATGGTTTTAGTACAAATGTGACTTCTCAAATGCACTTTCATGCATGCATGTTACATGTTTGTGATATATGGTTACTGAATACTGTTCTTTTCTAAGGAATCAACTTCCCATGCTCAAAAACACAAGTGTAAATGTTGCTCATGTACATGTAAGTCAGTCAAAACATTTATCATAATTTTGTTTCGGAATTCAATAACCTAACAGTCATCTCCTACTTTTCGAGGTAGAATATAACAAATATATGTCATCACTTTACTATTCCGCTTATATATAACTCTAATTGCTAATGAATTGCTCGAATGTTACAAAACTTGTTACAAATAATCACTATGTGCAGTTTCTTTCCCTCATTTGCACTATTTACGTAAATTATGTTAATTTTCGACTATATTCCCGTTTGTCCTTCTGGTGAGTTACGCCTATATGATTTATCTTTTGCAGTTTCCATGAATTTGTGACGTGAAGAGTAACATGAAAAAGTCATTTTGTCTCAAGTATACACATGTATCTATCCCGAAATAAAGATTAAACTTCTCACACAAATCATAGACTTGGACTATGTGATACTGGTTTTGATTCACTTATCCCTAAAGTGCAGTATCTGTAGAATTGTCTTGGAAATCATTGATGTGCCTTCCAATGTTTGGAAGCCTCTTTGGAAGAGGGAATAAGTCAGTGATCTGTTCAAACAAATGGGTCTCATATCAATTAAATTGAAGTTAATTTATTTACATTAGTAATCAGTCTGAATAAAATAAAACGACATGAAAGATAATTTCAGTTCAGTGTACATGTCTAGTCTGTTCATGTGATACATGTATGTAGAAGACCATTGTATGTAAAACATTTTGACATAAGAACCAAATTTTCAATTTTGAAGGTTCATGTCGCTTTAAAACGACTGAAGCTATTGTTTTGTATGCATATTAAACTGTTTTCTGCTGTGAATTCATGATCAAATGTTTTAAAATTCTGAATTCAGACTTAAGTCACTAAAAATAAAATATTAATATTAAAATCAGATTAAATACGCACTTCGTTTTATTACTTGCCAACGGAAGATACTGCAGTGATACAACACTGTTAAACTTGTGTAATACCGCTGCAAGTATGACGTCTTAGTTTCAGTACACTGTCGTCAATTTCGCATGATAATTTTTTGCAAGTAATAAACAGAATACTAAACTTCCTTCAGTATAATACCATTTTTATTGAACTCGATTGAATGATTTGTTATCAAACTCAGTTTTTCTCGTTAAATACCAAATCATTAACACGTTAAATCAAAATGGTGTTAAGAGGAAGGTCGTTCAGTGTCATCTATGTCTGTTCACTCCAGTCAATCAGTAACAAGGCTGGAATGTGATTGGTTGAATTAAGAAAGGTTAACAGACATGACCGCTGTGTGCTCGCAGGTTTCACCGCAATACATAGCCACTTGGTGTTACAGGCTTTCTCCCTGCAGCCGTGAAGTACACTTGATACCCCAAATCACCTTACATCATAAAACTAGTAACCATGTGGCACTAGAGTGTTGATAGAATTTTATCCATAAAATGTTATCCCTAAATTAAAATTCGAACTAATTTTTTTTCAAAATCATTTATTACCACAAACTTACATGCACAGTGCGATACATGATATAAATATCGCAATACAGTCTTCATCTGTTTTGCAAAAATGTAGAAACATGCACAAACTAGCGATAACAGCTTACAAGGATATTGACAATACAATGATAAAACTGTAATTTAGGCTGTCATTTTGTAAATTATACTATTTTTTATTTCATCTGATCGTCTTCGGCATTCAGAATAACATTTTATATAAAGCAAATTTGAGACAATGAAGCATAAATCTGCTTTAGATACAAAAGCTAAGAGTAGCGTTCAAGTATCACAGACCATGACAGTTTAATCAAATATATAATGAATATAAAAGTATTGGTTGCACAGGTTGGTGAAATAAATGAACTGAATAATGTTTAAATATTAAATAAATTCAAATATGACAACTTATCTATTGTGAACGGACACAACGTTTCGAAGTATATGCTTACTCCTCACTCTTTATCAGGTGGATTGTGGGCTGTGACAAGGTTGCAACTTGTTATACCCAACATAAAACCTGATGAAGGAGTAAGCATATACTCCGAAGCATCGTGTATGTTCACAATGAAGAAGTTGTTTAACCAGATTGACATTCTTCCAATTTTTTCTAGAGAGATCGAGAGATTGAGAGAGAGATAGAGAGTGAGACAGAGAGTGAAAGACAGAGAGAAAGATACACAGAGAGGCAGACAGTGTGAAATAAGCAGGGCCTAGATTTTCGAAGCTCTCTTAGCGCTAATATTGTCGTAAGTACGTTACACTTAATAACATTGTCTTGCAGCGGTCTTAGCGATAAGACCGTTCCTGAACTGTATGTGGGTATTCACATATTATTTAACTACAGAATAACATATTCCTCCACTCCAGAAAGGCATTTCATATCAAGATATTCCTTTTTATGACACGTATATTCACACTTAACTTACATTTAAAAAAACAACATTGAAAATAAAACATCACAAAATTGGTGCGAGGAGACAATGGTATCAAATGAATAAATGAAATTACACAGTTCATTTCATGGTATAGAGCTTAACTTGAGGTAAAGGGAGAATAACCTGTAAACAGCATCCCATTCATTCAAAAGTATTTCTGTCATGCCTGTTTCACTCCAAGAAAGCATTTTTACCAAGATATTCCTTTGCTAAAGACACATTTTAAAGTAAATTCACACTTAACTTAAATTCAAAAAGATAATTTGATAATTGGTGTGAAGAGAATAATGGTATCAAATGAAAAACTAAAATATTAATCTTACAAAAAAAAATTGGTCTTTAAAGAGCTAATAGAATTAGCATGTTATCACAAGTTGAATAAAAGTTGATAATGAAAAGTTAAAATTTACAATTTGTCAATAAGGTGTATAGCCTTTAGAAAATCTAAAACACGATGCTCACCGAAATGAGTAAAAACTTGATTGATTGAAATAGAAGTATAAAAAGTTTCCCTGATATGTGCAGTGTCCCAACACTCACATAGAATGTGTTTGATTGTGAGAGGACACTGACAGGGTATACATACCGGGGGATCTTCCCCCTTTAAAAGATATGAGTGTGTAAAATGAGAGTGTCCAATACGACATCGTCGTAGGACACAAGCTTCCTGCCGGGTAAAAGATGATAGAGATTTGTATCCTAAATGAGGTTGAATAGTGTGAAGTTTTTTGTGATGTTGTTGGTCCCATTGGGACTTCCAACGTTGTTTAATGTAAGATTTAATAGCAGGTTTAGAATCCGTATATGGAACTTTAGTGGGAGAAATATGTTTGAGGTTTAATGCTGATTTAGCTACCGAGTCAGCTTTGTTATTACCTCTTATACCCATATGGCTAGGAAGCCAGCAGAAGACGATGTCGCATTGGAGACAAGAATTATTACAGTTTTAAATTGCTTGTAGGCAAGAAAGTGAATCAGAAAAAATAATGTAATTATTTGGAGTTGAGTTTTGTTTTTACCATTCCTCTGGAGATTAAGATCTTCTAAACATGTGGTTTATAAAGGCCACGTTCACTTTCAGTATTACATTCTGCACGATCGCCTTGATACGATCATGAAATCCTTGCAATTGAGACTTAATTTTGAAACGTTGCCGAAATCTTGCACATCATGACACAGGAAGTTGTTATTTATAGTCATGATGAGCCATAATTATATTATTAAAGTATACATGGCATTTAGATAGTAAACATGTACAATTGCTACATTTGGGCCCACACCTTGATGAGTACAAACTATTAATCTTTTTACAAGAATGTGCACCATTGCAGAAAGTGAGATCCAAAATATAACAAGTTGTACAGCAAACTTTTGAAAAGTAAGATATGATAATTAACACAAAATTGAATGGGAATTTTGAAAATTGGAATGACATTTAGGTCCTGGTGGACCATTTTCAAAATGTGACGAATTTTGTCTTTAAAAGCAAGATAATTTTTAATCCAATCTGAAATCAAACTTTTGAAATTTGGAAAGTCATGTAGGCCCTGGTGAATCATCATTAAGATATGCTGAATTATTTTAGAAAAGCATGAAAATTTTGACTTTGCTCCTAAAGGGAAATTTAGAAATAGTTGATTGGCACAAAGGCCCTGGTGGATCATCATTAAGTTGTGCTGAAATATTTTAGAAAAGTATGAACATTTTGAATTTGTTCCTAAAGGGGAAATTGAAATTTAGAATACGTTGAATGGCACAAAGGCCCTGGTGGATCATCATTAAGATGTGCTGAAATATTTTAGAAAAGCATGAACATTTTGAATTTGTTCCTTAAGAGAAAATTGAAATTTGGAATACGTTGAATGGCACAAAGGCCCTGGTGGCCAATCATTAAGATGTGATGAAATATTTAGGAAAAGCAAGATAATTTTGAATTTGTTCCTAAAGAGAAAAGTGAAATTTGGAATACGTTGAATGGCACAAAGGCCCTGGTGGATCATCATTAAGCTGTGCTGAAATATTTTAGAAAAGCATGAACATTTTGAATTTGTTCCTTAAGAGAAAATTGAAATTTGGAATACGTTGAATGGCACAAAGGCCCTGGTGGCCAATCATTAAGATGTGATGAAATATTTAGGAAAAGCAACATAATTTTGAATTTGTTCCTAAAGAGAAAAGTGAAATTTGGAATACGTTGAATGGCACAAAGGCCCTGGTGGATCATCATTAAGCTGTGCTGAAATATTTTAGAAAAGCATGAACATTTTGAATTTGTTCCTAAAGGGAAATTTGAAATTTGATATGCGTTGAATGGCACAACGGCCCTGGTGTATCATCATTAAGATGTGATGAAATATTTAGGAAAAGCAAGATAATTTTGAATTTGTTCCTAAAGAGAAAATTGAAATTTGGAATACGTTGAATGGCACAAAGGCCCTGGTGGATCATCATTAAGATGTGCTGAAATATTTTGGAAAAAGCATGAACATTTTGAATTTTTTCCTAAAGGAAAATTTGAAATTTGGAATTATTTGAATGGCACAAAGGCCCTGGTGGCCAATCATTAAGATGTGATGAAATATTTTGGAAAAGCAAGATTATTTTGAATTTGTTCCTAAAAGAAAATTTAAAATTTGGAATTAGTTGAATGGCACAGAGGCCCTGGTGGCCAATCATTAAGATGTGCTGAAATATTTTGGAAAAGCACGATAATTTTGAATTTGTTCCAAGGGGAAATTTGGAATTAGTTGAATGGCACAGAGGCCCTGGTGGCCAATCATTAAGATGTGATGAAATATTTTGGAAAAGCAAGATAATTTTGAATTTGTTCCTAAAGGAAAATTTAAAATTTGGAATTAGTTTAATGGCACAGAGGCCCTGGTGGCCAATCATTAAGATGTGATGAAATATTTTGGAAAAGCAAGATAATTTTGAATTTGTTCCTAAAGGAAAATTTAAAATTTGGAATTAGTTTAATGGCACAGAGGCCCTGGTGGCCAATCATTAAGATGTGATGAAATATTTTGGAAAAGCATGAACATTTTGAATTTGTTCCTAAAGAGAAACGTGAAATTTGGAATACGTTGAATGGCACAAAGGCCCTGGTGGATCATCATTAAGATGTGCTGAAAATTTTTAGAAAAGCATGAACATTTTGAATTTGTTCCAAAGGGAAATTTGGAATTAGTTGAATGGCACAGAGGCTCTGGTGGATCCTCATTAAGATGTGATGAAATATTTAAGAAAAGCAACATAATTTTGAATCCAATTTGTAACGGGATTTTCAAAATTTGAATTAGTTGAAATGCACTGAGGCCTTTATGTGCTGAAATACTTTAAGAAAAACATGATAATTTTTAACTCTATCCGAGAGATGAATTTGAAATTTGGAATATGTTGAAAGCAACTTAGGTCTTGGTAGACAATTATTAAAATGTGATGAAATATTTCAGAAAACCAAGAACATTTTGAATTTGTTCCTAAAGGAAAATTTGAAATTTGGAATTGGTTAAATGGGATCATCATTAAGAAGAGCTGAAATATTTTAGAAAAGCAAGATGATTTCGAATCCAATCTGAAAAGGGATGTTAAAAATTAGAATCAGTTGAAAGGTTGGAAGCCTTTATGTGCTGAAAAACTTTAATAAGAAAAACATGATAATTTTGAACTCAATCCGAGAGGGGAATTTGAAATTTGGAATACATTGAAAGGCACTAAGGCCCTGGTGGACCACTGCTGGTATTAAAATGGGATGAATTTTGTTTAATAAGCAAGATAAGTTTGGATCCAATGAGAAAGGGAATTTTGAAATAGCTTACAGGCAGGTATGGCCTGGTGGACCATCAGTAAGATGTCTTGAAATAATTTAGAAATGCAAGATCATTTTGAATCCAATCCGAAAAGGGAATTTATTAATTTAGAATTAGTTGAAATGCACTTGGTGAACCATTACTTAAATGTGCAGACAACCTAGAAAAGGAAGTATATGACTCAATAAAAAAAATGAAATTTCGAAATTTTGAATAATTTGAAAGGCATTTTAGAAGTAATTTACAACCATTTTAGAAAGCAAATTAATTTTGAATCTGACACGAAAAGGGAATTTTTGACCATTATTTACCATAATTAAAATGTGTAATTTAGAAAAGTTGTTTATTGTATCTTATCCAAACCGATTATTTTGAAATTTGGTATTTGGTACATCATTAAGATGAGTGGAACATTTATGAAAAGCAAGATAATTTTGAATCCGATCCGAGGGGGAAATTGGAAATTTGGAATAAGTTGAAAACCACTTAGGTCCTAGTGGACCATCATTAAAATGCGCTGAAGTATTTTAGAGTGAGTTATTGTTTAACGTCACTTGGGCAATATTGCAGCCATAAGCGGCGAAAATGTTTTAGAAAAGCTATTTTGAAATAGTTTGAAGGCACTTGGGGAATTTTGAAATTTGGAATTAGTTTAGTTTAGGTCCTGTCAAATCATTTTTTAATCTGAAAAGGAGTATGTGGAGAATTGTTGTGCACTAGAAAACCAGAAAGAGAATTTAGAATTAGTTGCACAATCCCCAGTGGAACATTGTTAAAACATGTTAGAATTTGTCTAAAAAGTAAGAGGATTTTAAGTCGATATTGTGATCCAAAATAAAGCAATAAAGCAAAATAAATCATTGACAGGCATTGAAATATTTTGAAATATCTTTAATTCGGAATGTGTTCAAACAAACTTGATCATTGAATATAACTATCATTATATTAGAAAAAAATTTAATTTAGATCATGAATAAATAGAACATTGAATTGCACTGCAGGATCGTCCCAAAAGTACAAATTCTTAAAAACTACAGAAATTGTGATCCGAAATCATGACCGTTCTGAGAAAGAGAACAATATTTGAGAGGAATGGAATAAGTTGAGACGAACTTGGTCTTGGGTAACCATATTTACATTGAAAGAACATACTATTTACATAGTGAATAAAACATATTGTTATATATGGGATCAAACCATCTGCACTAGTACAAACTGTTTACCCTTTTGGGGACACGTCCCAAAGTAAAAGATTTAGAACTAATGCAGATATTGTGATCCAAAATATAACAATGTTTAGATAGTGACGTTGGACTAAAGATTCTTTAGAAAGATCGAGATTATTTTTTGAATGACTTTAAATGAACTTGGGTTACCATATTTACATTAGAAAACCATGCTTTTTATATAATAAATAATGATATTGTTATATATGGAACAAGTACAAACCGTTAACCTATGTGTGGACGCATCCCTTACGGATCGTCCCAAAAGTAAAAGATTTAGAACAAACGCAGATATTGTGATCCACAATATAACAATGTTAAAAAGGGAAGTTTGGCTAAAGGTCAATATTATTTTTTGGAATGACTTTAAATGAACTTGGGTTATCATATTAACATTAGAAGAACATGTTATTTAAATAATGAAATAAAGATATTGTTATATATGGGATAAGACCATCTGCACTAGTACAAACTGTTTACCTTTTTGGGGACGCATCCCTTACGGATCGTCCCAAAAGTAAAAGATTTAGAACTAATGCAGATATTGTGATCCAAAATATAACAATGTTAAATAGTGAAGTTTGGCTAAAGGTCAATATTATTTTTTGGAATGACTTTAAATGAACTTGGGTTACCATATTAACATTAGAAGAACATGTTATTTAAATAATGAAATAAAGATATTGTTATATATGGGATCAGACCATCTGCACTAGTACAAACTGTTTACCTTTTTGGGGACGCATCCCTTACGGATCGTCCCAAAAGTAAAAGATTTAGAACTAATGCAGATATTGTGATCCAAAATATAACAATGTTAAATAGTGAAGTTTGGCTAAAGGTCAATATTATTTTTTGGAATGACTTTAAATGAACTTGGGTTACCATATTTACATTAGAAGAACATGCTATTTAAATAGTAAAATAAAGATATTGTTATATATGGGATCAGACCATCTGCACTAGTACAAACTGTTTACCTTTTTGGGGACGCGTCCCTTACGGATCGTCCCAAAAGTAAAAGATTTAGAACTAATGCAGATATTGTGATCCAAAATATAACAATGTTTAGATAGTGAAGTTTGACTAAAGCTTCTTTAGAAAGTTCGAGATTATTTTTGGAATGACTTTAAATGAACTTGGGTTACCATATTTACATTAGAAGAACATGCTATTTAAATAGTAAAATAAAGATATTGTTATATATGGGATCAGACCATCTGCACTAGTACAAACTGTTTACCTTTTTGGGGACGCGTCCCTTACGGATTGTCCCAAAAGTAAAAGATTTAGAACTAATGCAGATATTGTGATCCAAAATATAACAATGTTAAATAGTGAAGTTTGGCTAAAGGTCAATATTATTTTTTGGAATGACTTTAAAGGAACTTGGGTTACCATATTTACATTAGAAGAACATGCTATTTAAATAATGAAATAAAAATATTGTTACATATGGGATCAGACCATCTGCACTAGTACAAACTAATTACCTTTTTTGGGATGTGTCCTTTATGGATCGTCCCAAAAGTAAAGATTTAGAACTAACGCAGATATTGTGATCCAAAATATAACAGTGTTAATAGTGAAGTTGGGCCAAAGTTCAAGAGTATTTCTTTTGAAATTCAGTGTAGCATTGCACCCAAACCTAACTGCATATAGAACACTTGTCCACTGCAGACAAGCTGAACCCCTCATGATCCGAAGCCGAACATGCTAACCACTGCGCTATCCCGCCCCGTCAACCAACAGACACTACAAGCCTTCTAGGCCTTATATGTCCTGATGGGACAGTAAGACAATATTATGTCAATTAGTCAGCTTCTGCATCTCATCCTTGGTTGTCATTTGGCTTGTCATCTTCCTTGGTCATACTCTGACATAGGTTATCCTTTCACCCTTGCTTATCCTCTGAAGTGAAAACCTCATCTATTAAAACAGAAAGATATTTTATTTTTTTGAACTTCAGTATGACATTTTGCACATTTCACCTCTAAATTTTAAACAAATGTATAAGAGATGTACAACAAACATGTCTTACTTATTGTATGAAAACAACTAAATGAATATATAAATATTATTCTTTTGTTATCTATTGAAAGCATTTACGTGCATAAATCATACTTTTAAAAGGTCCTGGTCCGGCATGGTATCCTCCTAGGTCAATGTTACATGTCTTCCTTCGGCAAAGAATCCTCTTGGTCTTTTTCAAGCAAGGAATCCTAGGTTTTCCTCTGACAAGACATCCTCGATGGTCTCCCTCTGGCATAGTGTCGTCCTAGACCTTCCTGCGGCAGTACATTCTCCTAGGTCTTCCTCAAGCATTGTGTCATCTGAGGACCTTCTGTGGCAAGACATTCTCCTAGGACTTCCTCCGGGATAGTGTTGTCCTAGGTCTTCTTCCTGCATATTGTCGTCCTAGGACTTCGTCAGACAAGACAGTTTTCTATGTCTTCCTCCAGCAAGGCATTCTCTGAGGTCATCCTTTGACAAAGCATTCGCATGTGACTTCTTTATGGTCCTCTTGCATAGCATCCTCAACGTTAACCCTCCAACATGGCGTCATCTTTGGTGTCCTCAGCCTGAGAACCTCCCTTGACTGATCCTTGGCATCTTCCAATGTTGTCTTCTGACACTACGGCATCTATGTCATTTCCTGGAATGGCATCCTCCATGGTCGTCCTAGGTCATGAGATTATGTTTGGTTGACCTCTGGTATGATTTCCCTCTTGTTCGCTCTCTTCTCTTCCATGCCACACTGTGTCCAGTTTGCCCAGGTGCGTGTTATGAAGCAAGCAACCAGAGGTGTTGGAAACATGTCTGAGGGGAGGGATAGCCTATGACTGAGGTGTATCCTACATTATAAACTTGCGCATCCACACGGGGAACAGTGTGGTCCCTAACAACCACGATAAGCATGGTCCCTAAATCTATACAAGGTATGTAACCTTGTTATATCAATCCTGGCAGAGCCTGCAGCTAATCACCCCTAAACTAATGGTGGGGATAGCTGACTTAGGATTGAACACCTCAAGCAGACAAATCTCCAACAACCAGGGTTACAGCCCACCATAACAGCATGGCACCTTCTTTTGTTCTTCTCTGGCATCGTTCGTGGACATCTGACAATAAGCAACAATTGATTGAAAAGATGGGTTATGAACAAAATGTAACAGTTTTAATTACATCAAACCATAGATGACACTTTCTGAAACTGTCACAACCTAATAAAAACAATGAAGTCAGCAGCTCATGTCATACTAACATATCGTTTACTTCTCTAAATTTCAGCAAATGATATTTTCAGTGTTCACATCTAGTTTTAGATTCATTTGCTGTGACTTAGGTCAGCTGTATGGTACAAAAAATAGTTCCAGCAATTGAATAGGCTTAGTATTATTTCATGTAAAGCACATGTACAATAGGTAGCCTACAGGTATAAACTACTACTTCAAGCGGCCAAAGATAATATAATTTTGGAATTTTAAACTTTCAATAAGATCTCCAAAGAAATTTAAACCAGTAATGTCAACTGACAATCAGCCATTACAAATTTGATAAACGAATGACAATTTCAGAAGGTTTGTCAACAAAATGTAACAACTTGATCTAAATCTAACCATACGTGACAAATTTTGAAGTAGTCACAACCTTATCAAAACAATGAAGTCAGTAGCTCATATCATACAAATATACCATTTACTTCTCTAAATTTCAGTAAATGATAACTTCAGTGTTCACGTCTAACTAATGAGTTAATACATGCACTGCAGTTGTGCAATATACAGTTTATATTTCTCATTTGAAAACTAAAGAAATATATAAGTTAACTTTCTTTTGGATACTCAGATCAAAAAGAAAGAATGTGCTTGCATTTGACATGCTTTTGTAGCATTCAAGAATTTACAAAAAGATAAACGTGTTGCTGAATAGAAATGATTCATACCTTCCTCGGTCATCACATGACAGGGTATCCCCTGATCTTCTTCCGGCAACGTCCTCCCAGGTCTTCCTCCAGCATGGAGTCTTCCCAGGTCATCCTCCGGCATGGAGTCCTCCCAGGTCTTCATCTGGTCCTGTAAAATGTACTTATTGCTTAGATTCATTTGGTGTGAATGTGGTTAGCTGTATGGTGCAACAAATAGTTCCATAATTAATTAGGCTTCGTATTATTTCATGTAAAGCACATGTACTATAGGTAGCCTCAGTCATGTCCTCTTAGCTGAATATAAACTAAAAAGACTTTAAGCGGCCAAAGATAATATAATTCTGGAATTTTAAAATTTTGATGAGATCTACAAAAGAAATTTAATCTAGTAATGTCAACTGACAATCAGCAATTATTAATTTGATAAATTAATGACAATTTCAGAAGGATTGTCAACAAAATGTAACAATTTGATCTAAATCGAAACATACGTGACAAATTTTGAAGTAGTCACTACCTAATCAAAACAATGAAGTCAGCAGCTCATATCATACAAATATACTTTTTACTTCTCTAAATTTCAGTAAATGATAACTTCAGTGTTCACATCTAATTAATGAGTTAATACATGCACTGCAGTTGTGCAATATACAGTTTATATTTCTCATTTGAAAACTAAAGAAATTTATAAGTTAACTTTCTTTTGGATACTCAGATCAAAAAGAAAGAATGTGCTTGCATTTGACATGCTTTTGTAGCATTCAAGAATTTACAAAAAGATAAACGTTTTGCTGAACAGAAATGATTCATACCTTCCTCGGTCATCACATGACAGGGTATCCCCTGATCTTCTTCCGGCAACGTCCTCCCAGGTCTTCCTCCAGCATGGAGTCTTCCCAGGTCATCCTCCGGCATGGAGTCCTCCCAGGTCTTCCTCCGGCATGGAGTCCTCCCAGGTCTTCCTCCGGCATGGAATCCTCCAAGGTCTTCATCTGGTCCTGTAAAATGTACTTATTGCTTAGATTCATTTGGTGTGAATGTGGTTAGCTGTATGGTGCAACAAATAGTTCCATAATTAATTAGGCTTCGTATTATTTCATGTAAAGCACATGTACTATAGGTAACCTCAGTTATGTCTTCTTAGCTGAATATAAACTATAAAGACTTTAAGCGGCCAAAGATAATATAATTCTGGAATTTTAAAATTTTGATAAGATCTTCAAAAGAAATTTAATCTTGTAATGTCAACTGACATTCAGCAATTATTAATTTGATAAATTAATGACAATTTCAGAAGGGTTGTCAACAAAATGTAACAATTTGATCTAAATCGAACTATACGTGACAAATTTTGAAGTAGTCACTACCTAATCAAAACAATGAGTCAGCAGCTCATATCATACAAATATACCATTTATTTATCTAAATTTCAGTAAATGATAATTTCAGTGTTCACCTCTAATTAATGAGTTAATACATGCACTGCAGTTGTGCAATATACAGTTTATATTTCTCATTTGAAAACTAAAGAAATATATAAGTTAACTTTCTTTTGGATACTCAGATCAAAAAGAAAGAATGTGCTTGCATTTGACATGCTTTTGTAGCATTCAAGAATTTACAAAAAGATAAACGTTTTGCTGAATAGAAATGATTCATACCTTCCTCGGTCATCACATGACAGGGTATCCCCTGATCTTCTTCCGGCAACGTCCTCCCAGGTCTTCCTCCAGCATGGAGTCTTCCCATGTCATCCTCCGGCATGGAGTTCTCCCAGGTCTTCCTCCGGCATGGAGTCCTCCCAGTTCTTCCTCCGGCATGGAATCCTCCAAGGTCTTCATCTGGTCCTGTAAAATGTACTTATTGCTTAGATTCATCTGGTGTGAATGTGGTTAGCTGTATGGTGCAACAAATAGTTCCATAATTAATTAGGCTTCGTATTATTTCATGTAAAGCACATGTACTATAGGTAACCTCAGTTGTGTCTTCTTAGCTGAATATAAACTATAAAGACTTTAAGCGGCCAAAGATAATATAATTCTGGAATTTTAAAATTTTGATAAGATCTTCAAAAGAAATTTAATCTTGTAATGTCAACTGACATTCAGCAATTATTAATTTGATAAATTAATGACAATTTCAGAAGGGTTGTCAACAAAATGTAACAATTTGATCTAAATCGAAATATACGTGACAAATTTTGAAGTAGTCACTACCTAATCAAAACAATGAGTCAGCAGCTCATATCATACAAATATACCATTTATTTATCTAAATTTCAGTAAATGATAATTTCAGTGTTCACCTCTAATTAATGAGTTAATACATGCACTGAAGTTGTGCAATATACAGTTTATATTTCTCATTTGAAAACTAAAGAAATATATAAGTTAACTTTCTTTTGGATACTCAGATCAAAAAGAAAGAATGTGCTTGCATTTGACATGCTTTTGTAGCATTCAAGAATTTACAAAAAGAAAAACGTTTTGCTGAATAGAAATGATTCATACCTTCCTCGGTCATCACATGACAGGGTATCCCCTGATCTTCTTCCGGCAACGTCCTCCCAGGTCTTCCTCCGGCATGGAGTCTTCCCAGGTCATCCTCCGGCATGGAGTCCTCCCAGGTCTTCCTCCGGCATGGAGTCCTCCCAGGTCTTCCTCCGGCATGGAATCCTCCAAAGTCTTCATCTGGTCCTGTAAAATGTACTTATTGCTTAGATTCATTTGCTGGTGAATGTGGTTAGCTGTATGGTAAAACAAATAGTTCCAGCAATTAAATAGGCTTAGTATCATTTCATGTAAAGCACATGTACTATAGGTAGCCTCAGTCATGTCCTCTTAGCTGAATATAAACTATAAAGACTTCAAGCGGCCAAAGATAATATAATTCTTGAATTTTAAACTTTCGATAGAATCTGCACAAGCAATTTAATCCAGTAATGTCAACTGACAATCAGCAATTATTAATTTGATAAACTAATGACAATTTCAGAAGGGCTGTCAACAAAATGTATCAGTTTCATCTAAATCTAACCATACTTGACAAATTTTGAAGTAGTCACAATCTTATCAAAACAATGAAGTCAGTAGCTCATATCATACAAATATACCATTTACTTCTCTAAATTTCAGTAAATGATAACTTCAGTGTTCACATCTAACTAATGAGTTAATACATGCACTGCAGTTGTGCAATATACAGTTTATATTTCTCATTTGAAAACTAAAGAAATATATAAGTCAACTTTCTTTTGGATACTCAGATCAAAAAGAAAGAATGTGCTTGCATTTGACATGCTTTTGTAGCATTCAAGAATTTACAAAAAGATAAACGTTTTGCTGAATAGAAATGATTCATACCTTCCTCGGTCATCACATGACAGGGTATCCCCTGATCTTCTTCCGGCAACGTCCTCCCAGGTCTTCCTCCGGCATGGAGTCTTCCCAGGTCATCCTCCGGCATGGAGTCCTCCCAGGTCTTCCTCCGGCATGGAGTCCTCCCAGGTCTTCCTCCGGCATGGAATCCTCCAAGGTCTTCATCTGGTCCTGTAAAATGTACTTATTGCTTAGATTCATTTGCTGGTGAATGTGGTTAGCTGTATGGTAAAACAAATAGTTCCAGCAATTAAATAGGCTTAGTATCATTTCATGTATAGCACATGTACTATAGGTAGCCTCAGTCATGTCCTCTTAGCTGAATATAAACTATAAAGACTTCAAGCGGCCAAAGATAATATAATTCTGGAATTTTAAACTTTTGATAAGATCTGCACAAGAAATTTAATCTAGTAATGTCAACTGACAATCAGCAATTATTAATTTGATAAATTAATGACAATTTCAGAAGGGTTGTCAACAAAATGTAACAATTTGATCTAAATCTTACCATACTTGACAAATTTTGAAGTAGTCACAATCTTATCAAAACAATGAAGTCAGTAGCTCATATCATACAAATATACCATTTACTTCTCTAAATTTCAGTAAATGATAACTTCAGTGTTCACATCTAACTAATGAGTTAATACATGCACTGCAGTTGTGCAATATACAGTTTATATTTCTCATTTGAAAACTAAAGAAATATATAAGTTAACTTTCTTTTGGATACTCAGATCAAAAAGAAAGAATGTGCGTGCATTTGACATGCTTTTGTAGCATTCACAGAATTTACAAAAAGATAAACGTTTTGCTGAATAGAAATGATTCATACCTTCCTCGGTCATCACATGACAGGGTATCCCCCTGATCTTCTTCCGGCAACGTCCTCCCAGGTCTTCCTCCGGCATGGAGTCCTCCCAGGTCTTCCTCCGGCATGGAGTCCTCCCAGGTCATCCTCCGACATGGAGTCCTCCCGGGTCTTCATCTGGTCCTGTAAAAGTACTTATTGCTTAGATTCATTTGCTGGTGAATGTGGTTAGCTGTGTGGTGCAACCAATAGTTCCATAATTAAATAGGCTTAGTATCATTTCATGTAAAGCCTATGTACTATAGGTAGCCTCATCCATGTCCTCTTAGCTGAATATAAACTATAAAGACTTCAAGCGGCCAGAGATAATATAATCTGGAATTTTAAACTTTCGATAAGATCTGCAAAAGACATTTAATCTAGTACTGTCAACTGACAATCAGCAATTATTAATTTGATAAACTAATGACAATTTCAGAAGGGCTGTCACAAAAATGTATCAGTTTTATCTAAATCTAACCATACTTGACAAATTTTGAAGTAGTCACAACCTTATCAAAACAATGAAGTCAGCAGCTCATATCATACAAATATACCATTTACTTCTCTAAATTTCAGTAAATGATAACTTCAATGTTCACATCTAATTAATGAGTTAATACATGCACTGCAGTTGTGCAATATACAGTTTATATTTCTCATTTGAAAACTAAAGAAATATATAAGTTAACTTTCTTTTGGATACTCAGATCAAAAAGAAAGAATGTGCGTGCATTTGACATGCTTTTGTAGCATTCACAAAATTTACAAAAAG
The DNA here is from genome assembly GCA_936450465.1 of Gibbula magus. Taxonomy (NCBI): domain Eukaryota; kingdom Metazoa; phylum Mollusca; class Gastropoda; order Trochida; family Trochidae; genus Gibbula; species Gibbula magus. The sequence goes on along the minus strand of OW388305.1, from coordinate 23,335,712 downwards.
ATAAACATTGATAAACGTTTTGCTGAATAGAAATGATTCATACCTTCCTCGGTCATCACATGACAGGGTATCCCCCTGATCTTCTTCCGGCAACGTCCTCCCAGGTCTTCCTCCGGCATGGAGTCCTCCCAGGTCTTCCTCCGGCATGGAGTCCTCCCAGGCCATCCTCCGACATGGAGTCCTCCCAGGTCTTCTTGTGGATCCAAAAATAACAATGTGGAACAGTTCATATTTGATGTATGTCTGATACTGTTCCCAGCAGCAAGTACCCGGTACATGTATTACATGAACTTATTTTAGAAACTGAATACTGTTTTTCTTGAACTATTAAATAAGTGTTGTTTATTCTAGAGAAACGTTTCAAAATCTAACAATACAAGATCTGATGTCATTACAATTACATAATTCAGAGAATTTCACTCACTAAATCTTGACTTTACCATGTTATGTTCTGCAGTAAGCATTCCGTGTGAACCAGCTACTTCTGAATTACTCGATCAAGTATTATCCGAACCCTCAACCCAAGTTATATATTCGCATTTGAATATAGTGACTCACCTTGGTCCTCTGTGGCCAGCATGTCCAGGTGCATGTTGTGAAGCTAGCAGACACCTGTTTGGAAATTGTCTGAGGGGAGGGGAAACCTATCCCTTAACTAAACCTACTGGTGAGGTGTATCCTACATTCTAAACTTGTTCATCTGATGGAGCAGGATGAGGGAATCAGGGTATTGAAGTAGGGTAGCGGATACAAATACACTGATGGAGCAGGATGAGGGAATCAGGGTATTGAAGTAGGGTAGTGGATACAAATACACTGATGGAGCAGGATGGGGGAATCAGGGTATTGAAGTAGGGTAGCGGATACAAATACACTGATGGAGCAGGATGGGGGAATCAGGGTATTGAAGTAGGGTAGTGGATACAAATACACTGATGGAGCAGGAAGGGGGAATCAGGGTATTGTGGTAGGGTAGTGGATACAAATACACTGATGGAGCAGGAAGGGGGAATCAGGGTATTGAAGTAGGGTAGTGGATACAAATACACTGATGGAGCAGGATGAGTAAATCAGGGTATTGAAGTAGGGTAGTGGATACAAATACACTGATGGAGCAGGATGGGGGAATCAGGGTATTGAAGTAGGGTAGCGGATACAAATACACTGATGGAGCAGGATGGGGGAATCAGGGTATTGAAGTAGGGTAGCGGATATAAATACACTGATGAAGCAGGATGGGGGAATCAGGGTATTGAAGTAGGGTAGTGGATACAAATACACTGATGGAGCAGGATGAGGGAATCAGGGTATTGAAGTAGGGTAGTGGATACAAATACACTGATGGAGCAGGATGAGGGAATCAGGGTATTGTGGTAGGGTAGCGGATACAAATACACTGATGGAGCAGGATGGGGGAATCAGGGTATTGAAGTAGGGTAGTGGATACAAATACACTGATGGAGCAGGATGGGGGAATCAGGGTATTGAAGTAGGGTAGTGGATACAAATACACTGATGGAGCAGGATGAGGGAATCAGGGTATTGAAGTAGGGTAGTGGATACAAATACACTGATGGAGCAGGATGAGGGAATCAGGGTATTGTGGTAGGGTAGCGGATACAAATACACTGATGGAGCAGGATGGGGGAATCAGGGTATTGAAGTAGGGTAGTGGATACAAATACACTGATGGAGCAGGATGGGGGAATCAGGGTATTGAAATAGGGTAGTGGATACAAATAAACTGATGGAGCAGGATGGGGGAATCAGGGTATTGAAGTAGGGTAGTGGATACAAATACACTGATGGAGCAGGATGGGGGAATCAGGGTATTGTGGTAGGGTAGTGGATACAAATACACTGATGGAGCAGGATGGGGGAATCAGGGTATTGAAGTAGGGTAGTGGATACAAATACACTGATGGAGCAGGATGGGGGAATCAGGGTATTGAAGTAGGGTAGCGGATACAAATAAACCGATGGAGCAGGATGAGGGAATCAGGGTATTGAAGTAGGGTAGCGGATACAAATACACTGATGGGGCAGGATGGGGGAATCAGGGTATTGAAGTAGGGTAGTGGATACAAATACACTGATGGAGCAGGATGGGGGAATCAGGGTATTGAAGTAGGGTAGTGGATACAAATACACTGATGGAGCAGGATGAGGGAATCAGGGTATTGAAGTAGGGTAGTGGATACAAATACACTGATGGAGCAGGATGAGGGAATCAGGGTATTGTGGTAGGGTAGCGGATACAAATACACTGATGGAGCAGGATTGGGGAATCAGGGTATTGAAGTAGGGTAGTGGATACAAATAAACTGATGGAGCAGGATGGGGGAATCAGGGTATTGAAATAGGGTAGTGGATACAAATATACTGATGGAGCAGGATGGGGGAATCAGGGTATTGAAGTAGGGTAGTGGATACAAATACACTGATGGAGCAGGATGGGGGAATCAGGGTATTGTGGTAGGGTAGTGGATACAAATACACTGATGGAGCAGGATGGGGGAATCAGGGTATTGAAGTAGGGTAGTGGATACAAATACACTGATGGAGCAGGATGGGGGAATCAGGGTATTGAAGTAGGGTAGTGGATACAAATACACTGATGGAGCAGGATGGGGGAATCAGGGTATTGAAGTAGGGTAGTGGATACAAATACACTGATGGAGCAGGATGGGGGAATCAGGGTATTGAAGTAGGGTAGCGGATACAAATACACCGATGGAGCAGGATGAGGGAATCAGGGTATTGAAGTAGGGTAGCGGATACAAATACACTGATGGGGCAGGATGGGGGAATCAGGGTATTGAAGTAGGGTAGTGGATACAAATACACTGATGGAGCAGGATGGGGGAATCAGGGTATTGAAGTAGGGTAGTGGATACAAATACACTGATGGAGCAGGATGGGGGAATCAGGGTGTTGTGGTAGGGTAGTGGATACAAATACACTGATGGAGCAGGATGGGGGAATCAGGGTATTGTAGTAGGGTAGCGGATACAAATACACTGATGGAGCAGGATGGGGGAATCAGGGTATTGAAGTAGGGTAGTGGATACAAATACACTGATGGAGCAGGATGGGGGAATCAGGGTATTGAAGTAGGGTAGCGGATACAAATACACTGATGGAGTATGATGAGGGAATCTGGTTATTGTGGTAGGGTAGTGGATACAAATACACTGATGAAGCAGGATGGGGGAATCAGGGTATTGAAGTAGGGTAGTGGATACAAATACACTGATGGAGTATGATGAGGGAATCAGGGTATTGTAGTTGGGTAGCAGATACAAATACACTGATGGAGCAGGATGGGGGAATCAGGGTATTGAAGTAGGGTAGTGGATACAAATACACTGATGGAGCAGGATGGGGGAATCAGGGTATTGAAGTAGGGTAGTGGATACAAATACACTGATGGAGCAGGATGGGGGAATCAGGGTATTGAAGTAGGGTAGTGGATACAAATACACTGATGGAGTATGATGAGGGAATCAGGGTATTGTAGTTGGGTAGCAGATACAAATACACTGATGGAGCAGGATGGGGGAATCAGGGTATTGAAGTAGGGTAGTGGATACAAATACACTGATGGAGCAGGATGGGGGAATCAGGGTATTGTGGTAGGGTAGTGGATACAAATACACTGATGGAGCAGGATGGGGGAATCAGGGTATTGAAGTAGGGTAGCGGATACAAATACACTGATGGAGCAGGATGGGGGAATCAGGGTATTGAAGTAGGGTAGCGGATACAAATACACTGATGGAGCAGGATGAGTGAATCAGGGTATTGAAGTAGGGTAGTAGATACAAATACACTGATGGGGCAGGATGGGGGAATCAGGGTATTGTTGTAGGGTAGTGGATACAAATACACTGATGGAGCAGGATGGGGGAATCAGGGTATTGAAGTAGGGTAGCGGATACAAATACACTGATGGAGCAGGATGGGGGAATCAGGGTATTGTGGTAGGGTAGTGGATACAAATACACTGATGGAGCAGGATGAGGGAATCAGGGTATTGTAGTAGGGTAGTGGATACAAATACACTGATGGAGCAGGATGGGGGAATCAGGGTATTGAAGTAGGGTAGCGGATACAAATACACTGATGGAGCAGGATGAGGGAATCAGGGTATTGAAGTAGGGTAGCGGATACAAATACACTGATGGAGCAGGATGGGGGAATCAGGGTATTGAAGTAGGGTAGTGGATACAAATACACTGATGGAGCAGGATGGGTGAATCAGGGTATTGAAGTAGGGTAGTGGATACAAATACACTGATGGAGCAGGATGGGGGAATCAGGGTATCATGGTAGGGTAGTGGATACAAATACACTGATGGAGCAGGATGAGGGAATCAGGGTATTGAAGTAGGGTAGCGGATACAAATACACTGATGGAGTATGATGAGGGAATCAGGGTATTGTAGTTGGGTAGCAGATACAAATACACTGATGGAGTATGATGAGGGAATCAGGGTATTGAAGTAGGGTAGTAGATACAAATACACTGATGGGGCAGGATGAGGGAATCAGGGTATTGTGGTAGGGTAGCGGATACAAATACACTGATGGAGCAGGATGGGGGAATCAGGGTATTGTGGTAGGGTAGTGGATATAAATACACTGATGGAGCAGGATGGGGGAATCAGGGTATTGAAGTAGGGTAGTGGATACAAATACACTGATGGAGCAGGATGGGGGAATCAGGGTATTGAAGTAGGGTAGTGGATACAAATACACTGATGGAGCAGGATGGGGGAATCAGGGTATTGAAGTAGGGTAGCGGATACAAATACACTGATGGAGTATGATGAGGGAATCTGGGTATTGTGGTAGGGTAGTGGATACAAATACACTGATGGAGCAGGATGGGGGAATCAGGGTATTGAAGTAGGGTAGTGGATACAAATACACTGATGGAGTATGATGAGGGAATCAGGGTATTGTAGTTGGGTAGCAGATACAAATACACTGATGGAGCAGGATGGGGGAATCAGGGTATTGAAGTAGGGTAGTGGATACAAATACACTGATGGAGCAGGATGAGTGAATCAGGGTATTGAAGTAGGGTAGCGGATACAAATACACTGATGGAGCAGGATGGGGGAATCAGGGTATTGAAGTAGGGTAGTGGATACAAATACACTGATGGAGCAGGATGGGGGAATCAGGGTATTGAAGTAGGGTAGTGGATACAAATACACTGATGGAGCAGGATGGGGGAATCAGGGTATTGTAGTTGGGTAGCAGATACAAATACACTGATGGAGTATGATGAGGGAATCAGGGTATTGAAGTAGGGTAGTAGATACAAATACACTGATGGGGCAGGATGAGGGAATCAGGGTATTGTGGTAGGGTAGCGGATACATATACACTGATGGAGCAGGATGGGGGAATCAGGGTATTGTGGTAGGGTAGTGGATATAAATACACTGATGGAGCAGGATGGGGGAATCAGGGTATTGAAGTAGGGTAGTGGATACAAATACACTGATGGAGCAGGATGGGGGAATCAGGGTATTGAAGTAGGGTAGTGGATACAAATACACTGATGGAGCAGGATGGGGGAATCAGGGTATTGAAGTAGGGTAGCGGATACAAATACACTGATGGAGTATGATGAGGGAATCAGGGTATTGTGGTAGGGTAGTGGATACAAATACACTGATGGAGCAGGATGGGGGAATCAGGGTATTGAAGTAGGGTAGTGGATACAAATACACTGATGGAGTATGATGAGGGAATCAGGGTATTGTAGTTGGGTAGCAGATACAAATACACTGATGGAGTATGATGAGGGAAATAGGGTATTGTAGTTGGGTAGCAGATACAAATACACTGATGGAGCAGGATGGGGGAATCAGGGTATTGAAGTAGGGTAGTGGATACAAATACACTGATGGAGCAGGATGGGGGAATCAGGGTATTGTGGTAGGGTAGTGGATACAAATACACTGATGGAGCAGGATGGGGGAATCAGGGTATTGAAGTAGGGTAGCGGATACAAATACACTGATGGAGCAGGATGGGGGAATCAGGGTATTGAAGTAGGGTAGCGGATTCAAATACACTGATGGAGCAGGATGAGTGAATCAGGGTATTGAAGTAGGGTAGTAGATACAAATACACTGATGGGGCAGGATGAGGGAATCAGGGTATTGTGGTAGGGTAGTGGATACAAATACACTGATGGAGCAGGATGGGGGAATCAGGGTATTGAAGTAGGGTAGCGGATACAAATACACTGATGGAGCAGGATGGGGGAATCAGGGTATTGTGGTAGGGTAGTGGATACAAATGCACTGATGGAGCAGGATGAGGGAATCAGGGTATTGAAGTAGGGTAGCGGATACAAATACACTGATGGAGTATGATGAGGGAATCAGGGTATTGTAGTTGGGTAGCAGATACAAATACACTGATGGAGTATGATGAGGGAATCAGGGTATTGAAGTAGGTTAGTAGATACAAATACACTGATGGGGCAGGATGAGGGAATCAGGGTATTGTGGTAGGGTAGTAGATACAAATACACTGATGGAGCAGGATGGGGGAATCAGGGTATTGTGGTAGGGTAGCGGATACAAATACACTGATGGAGCAGGATGAGTGAATCAGGGTATTGAAGTAGGGTAGTGGATACAAATACACTGATGGAGCAGGATGGGGGAATCAGGGTATTGTGGTAGAGTAGTGGATACAAATACACTGATGGAGCAGGATGAGGGAATCAGGGTATTGAAGTAGGGTAGCGGATACAAATACACTGATGGAGTATGATGAGGGAATCAGGGTATTGTGGTAGGGTAGTGGATACAAATACACTGATGGAGCAGGATGAGGGAATCAGGGTATTGAAGTAGGGTAGCGGATACAAATACACTGATGGAGCAGGATGAGTGAATCAGGGTATTGAAGTAGGGTAGTGGATACAAATACACTGATGGAGCAGGATGGGGGAATCAGGGTATTGAAGTAGGGTAGCGGATACAAATACACTGATGGAGCAGGATGGGGGAATCAGGGTATTGAAGTAGGGTAGCGGATACAAATACACTGATGGAGCAGGATGGGGGAATCAGGGTATTGAAGTAGGGTAGCGGATACAAATACACTGATGGAGCAGGATGAGGGAATCAGGGTATTGAAGTAGGGTAGCGGATACAAATACACTGATGGAGCAGGATGGGGGAATCAGGGTATTGAAGTAGGGTAGTGGACACAAATACACTGATGGAGCAGGATGGGGGAATCAGGGTATTGAAGTAGGGTAGCGGATACAAATACACTGATGGAGCAGGATGGGGGAATCAGGGTATTGAAATAGGGTAGTGGATACAAATACACTGATGGAGCAGGATGGGGGAATCAGGGTATTGAAGTAGGGTAGTGGATACAAATACACTGATGGAGCAGGATGGGGGAATCAGGGTATTGAAGTAGGGTAGCGGATACAAATACACTGATGGAGTATGATGAGGGAATCTGGGTATTGTGGTAGGGTAGTGGATACAAATACACTGATGGAGCAGGATGGGGGAATCAGGGTATTGAAGTAGGGTAGTGGATACAAATACACTGATGGAGTATGATGAGGGAATCAGGGTATTGTAGTTGGGTAGCAGATACAAATACACTGATGGAGTATGATGAGGGAAATAGGGTATTGTAGTTGGGTAGCAGATACAAATACACTGATGGAGCAGGATGGGGGAATCAGGGTATTGAAGTAGGGTAGTGGATACAAATACACTGATGGAGCAGGATGGGGGAATCAGGGTATTGTGGTAGGGTAGTGGATACAAATACACTGATGGAGCAGGATGGGGGAATCAGGGTATTGAAGTAGGGTAGCGGATACAAATACACTGATGGAGCAGGATGGGGGAATCAGGGTATTGAAGTAGGGTAGCGGATTCAAATACACTGATGGAGCAGGATGAGTGAATCAGGGTATTGAAGTAGGGTAGTAGATACAAATACACTGATGGGGCAGGATGAGGGAATCAGGGTATTGTGGTAGGGTAGTGGATACAAATACACTGATGGAGCAGGATGGGGGAATCAGGGTATTGAAGTAGGGTAGCGGATACAAATACACTGATGGAGCAGGATGGGGGAATCAGGGTATTGTGGTAGGGTAGTGGATACAAATGCACTGATGGAGCAGGATGAGGGAATCAGGGTATTGAAGTAGGGTAGCGGATACAAATACACTGATGGAGTATGATGAGGGAATCAGGGTATTGTAGTTGGGTAGCAGATACAAATACACTGATGGAGTATGATGAGGGAATCAGGGTATTGAAGTAGGTTAGTAGATACAAATACACTGATGGGGCAGGATGAGGGAATCAGGGTATTGTGGTAGGGTAGTAGATACAAATACACTGATGGAGCAGGATGGGGGAATCAGGGTATTGTGGTAGGGTAGCGGATACAAATACACTGATGGAGCAGGATGAGTGAATCAGGGTATTGAAGTAGGGTAGTGGATACAAATACACTGATGGAGCAGGATGGGGGAATCAGGGTATTGTGGTAGAGTAGTGGATACAAATACACTGATGGAGCAGGATGAGGGAATCAGGGTATTGAAGTAGGGTAGCGGATACAAATACACTGATGGAGTATGATGAGGGAATCAGGGTATTGTGGTAGGGTAGTGGATACAAATACACTGATGGAGCAGGATGAGGGAATCAGGGTATTGAAGTAGGGTAGCGGATACAAATACACTGATGGAGCAGGATGAGTGAATCAGGGTATTGAAGTAGGGTAGTGGATACAAATACACTGATGGAGCAGGATGGGGGAATCAGGGTATTGAAGTAGGGTAGCGGATACAAATACACTGATGGAGCAGGATGGGGGAATCAGGGTATTGAAGTAGGGTAGCGGATACAAATACACTGATGGAGCAGGATGGGGGAATCAGGGTATTGAAGTAGGGTAGCGGATACAAATACACTGATGGAGCAGGATGAGGGAATCAGGGTATTGAAGTAGGGTAGCGGATACAAATACACTGATGGAGCAGGATGGGGGAATCAGGGTATTGAAGTAGGGTAGTGGACACAAATACACTGATGGAGCAGGATGGGGGAATCAGGGTATTGAAGTAGGGTAGCGGATACAAATACACTGATGGAGCAGGATGGGGGAATCAGGGTATTGAAGTAGGGTAGCGGATACAAATACACTGATGGAGCAGGATGGGGGAATCAGGGTATTGTGGTAGGGTAGTGGATATAAATACACTGATGGAGCAGGATGGGGGAATCAGGGTATTGAAATAGGGTAGTGGATACAAATACACTGATGGAGCAGGATGGGGGAATCAGGGTATTGAAGTAGGGTAGTGGATACAAATACACTGATGGAGCAGGATGGGGGAATCAGGGTATTGAAGTAGGGTAGCGGATACAAATACACTGATGGAGCAGGATGGGGGAATCAGGGTATTGAAGTAGGGTAGCGGATACAAATACACTGATGGAGTATGATGAGGGAATCTGGGTATTGTGGTAGGGTAGTGGATACAAATACACTGATGGAGCAGGATGGGGGAATCAGGGTATTGAAGTAGGGTAGTGGATACAAATACACTGATGGAGTATGATGAGGGAATCAGGGTATTGTAGTTGGGTAGCAGATACAAATACACTGATGGAGCAGGATGGGGGAATCAGGGTATTGAAGTAGGGTAGTGGATACAAATACACTGATGGAGCAGGATGGGGGAATCAGGGTATTGAAGTAGGGTAGTGGATACAAATACACTGATGGAGCAGGATGGGGGAATCAGGGTATTGAAGTAGGGTAGTGGATACAAATACACTGATGGAGTATGATGAGGGAATCAGGGTATTGTAGTTGGGTAGCAGATACAAATACACTGATGGAGCAGGATGGGGGAATCAGGGTATTGAAGTAGGGTAGCGGATACAAATACACTGATGGAGCAGGATGAGGGAATCAGGGTATTGTGGTAGGGTAGTGGATACAAATACACTGATGGAGCAGGATGGGGGAATCAGGGTATTGAAGTAGGGTAGCGGATACAAATACACTGATGGAGCAGGATGGGGGAATCAGGGTATTGAAGTAGGGTAGCGGATACAAATACACTGATGGAGCAGGATGAGTGAATCAGGGTATTGAAGTAGGGTAGTAGATACAAATACACTGATGGGGCAGGATGAGGGAATCAGGGTATTGTTGTAGGGTAGTGGATACAAATACACTGATGGAGCAGGATGGGGGAATCAGGGTATTGAAGTAGGGTAGCGGATACAAATACACTGATGGAGCAGGATGGGGGAATCAGGGTATTGTGGTAGGGTAGTGGATACAAATACACTGATGGAGCAGGATGAGGGAATCAGGGTATTGTAGTAGGGTAGTGGATACAAATACACTGATGGAGCAGGATGGGGGAATCAGGGTATTGAAGTAGGGTAGCGGATACAAATACACTGATGGAGCAGGATGGGGGAATCAGGGTATTGAAGTAGGGTAGCGGATACAAATACACTGATGGAGCAGGATGGGGGAATCAGGGTATTGAAGTAGGGTAGTGGATACAAATACACTGATGGAGCAGGATGGGTGAATCAGGGTATTGAAGTAGGGTAGTGGATACAAATACACTGATGGAGCAGGATGGGGGAATCAGGGTATCATGGTAGGGTAGTGGATACAAATACACTGATGGAGCAGGATGAGGGAATCAGGGTATTGAAGTAGGGTAGCGGATACAAATACACTGATGGAGTATGATGAGGGAATCAGGGTATTGTAGTTGGGTAGCAGATACAAATACACTGATGGAGTATGATGAGGGAATCAGGGTATTGAAGTAGGGTAGTAGATACAAATACACTGATGGGGCAGGATGAGGGAATCAGGGTATTGTGGTAGGGTAGTGGATATAAATACACTGATGGAGCAGGATGGGGGAATCAGGGTATTGAAGTAGGGTAGTGGATACAAATACACTGATGGAGCAGGATGGGGGAATCAGGGTATTGAAGTAGGGTAGTGGATACAAATACACTGATGGAGCAGGATGGGGGAATCAGGGTATTGAAGTAGGGTAGCGGATACAAATACACTGATGGAGTATGATGAGGGAATCAGGGTATTGAAGTAGGGTAGCGGATACAAATACACTGATGGAGCAGGATGGGGGAATCAGGGTATTGAAGTAGGGTAGTGGATACAAATACACTGATGGAGCAGGATGGGGGAATCAGGGTATTGAAGTAGGGTAGTGGATACAAATACACTGATGGAGCAGGATGGGGGAATCAGGGTATTGTAGTTGGGTAGCAGATACAAATACACTGATGGAGTATGATGAGGGAATCAGGGTATTGAAGTAGGGTAGTAGATACAAATACACTGATGGGGCAGGATGAGGGAATCAGGGTATTGTGGTAGGGTAGCGGATACATATACACTGATGGAGCAGGATGGGGGAATCAGGGTATTGTGGTAGGGTAGTGGATATAAATACACTGATGGAGCAGGATGGGGGAATCAGGGTATTGAAATAGGGTAGTGGATACAAATACACTGATGGAGCAGGATGGGGGAATCAGGGTATTGAAGTAGGGTAGTGGATACAAATACACTGATGGAGCAGGATGGGGGAATCAGGGTATTGAAGTAGGGTAGTGGATACAAATACACTGATGGAGCAGGATGGGGGAATCAGGGTATTGAAGTAGGGTAGCGGATACAAATACACTGATGGAGTATGATGAGGGAATCTGGGTATTGTGGTAGGGTAGTGGATACAAATACACTGATGGAGCAGGATGGGGGAATCAGGGTATTGAAGTAGGGTAGTGGATACAAATACACTGATGGAGCAGGATGGGGGAATCAGTTATTGTAGTTGGGTAGCAGATACAAATACACTGATGGAGTATGATGAGGGAATCAGGGTATTGAAGTAGGGTAGTAGATACAAATACACTGATGGAGCAGGATGGGGGAATCAGGGTATTGTGGTAGGGTAGTGGATATAAATACACTGATGGAGCAGGATGGGGGAATCAGGGTATTGAAGTAGGGTAGTGGATACAAATACACTGATGGAGCAGGATGGGGGAATCAGGGTATTGAAGTAGGGTAGTGGATACAAATACACTGATGGAGCAGGATGGGGGAATCAGGGTATTGTAGTTGGGTAGCAGATACAAATACACTGATGGAGTATGATGAGGGAATCAGGGTATTGAAGTAGGGTAGTAGATACAAATACACTGATGGTGCAGGATGGGGGAATCAGGGTATTGTTGTAGGGTAGCGGATACATATACACTGATGGAGCAGGATGGGGGAATCAGGGTATTGTGGTAGGGTAGTGGATATAAATACACTGATGGAGCAGGATGGGGGAATCAGGGTATTGAAATAGGGTAGTGGATACAAATACACTGATGGAGCAGGATGGGGGAATCAGGGTATTGAAGTAGGGTAGTGGATACAAATACACTGATGGAGCAGGATGGGGGAATCAGGGTATTGAAGTAGGGTAGCGGATACAAATACACTGATGGAGTATGATGAGGGAATCTGGGTATTGTGGTAGGGTAGTGGATACAAATACACTGATGGAGCAGGATGGGGGAATCAGGGTATTGAAGTAGGGTAGTGGATACAAATACACTGATGGAGTATGATGAGGGAATCAGGGTATTGTAGTTGGGTAGCAGATACAAATACACTGATGGAGTATGATGAGGGAAATAGGGTATTGTAGTTGGGTAGCAGATACAAATACACTGATGGAGCAGGATGGGGGAATCAGGGTATTGTGGTAGGGTAGTGGATACAAATGCACTGATGGAGCAGGATGAGGGAATCAGGGTATTGAAGTAGGGTAGCGGATACAAATACACTGATGGAGTATGATGAGGGAATCAGGGTATTGTAGTTGGGTAGCAGATACAAATACACTGATGGAGTATGATGAGGGAATCAGGGTATTGAAGTAGGTTAGTAGATACAAATACACTGATGGGGCAGGATGAGGGAATCAGGGTATTGTGGTAGGGTAGTAGATACAAATACACTGATGGAGCAGGATGGGGGAATCAGGGTATTGTGGTAGGGTAGCGGATACAAATACACTGATGGAGCAGGATGAGTGAATCAGGGTATTGAAGTAGGGTAGTGGATACAAATACACTGATGGAGCAGGATGGGGGAATCAGGGTATTGTGGTAGAGTAGTGGATACAAATACACTGATGGAGCAGGATGAGGGAATCAGGGTATTGAAGTAGGGTAGCGGATACAAATACACTGATGGAGTATGATGAGGGAATCAGGGTATTGTGGTAGGGTAGTGGATACAAATACACTGATGGAGCAGGATGAGGGAATCAGGGTATTGAAGTAGGGTAGCGGATACAAATACACTGATGGAGCAGGATGAGTGAATCAGGGTATTGAAGTAGGGTAGTGGATACAAATACACTGATGGAGCAGGATGGGGGAATCAGGGTATTGTAGTAGGGTAGTGGATACAAATACACTGATGGAGCAGGATGGGGGAATCAGGGTATTGAAGTAGGGTAGCGGATACAAATACACTGATGGAGCAGGATGGGGGAATCAGGGTATTGAAGTAGGGTAGCGGATACAAATACACTGATGGAGCAGGATGAGGGAATCAGGGTATTGAAGTAGGGTAGCGGATACAAATACACTGATGGAGCAGGATGGGGGAATCAGGGTATTGAAGTAGGGTAGTGGACACAAATACACTGATGGAGCAGGATGGGGGAATCAGGGTATTGAAGTAGGGTAGCGGATACAAATACACTGATGGAGCAGGATGGGGGAATCAGGGTATTGAAGTAGGGTAGCGGATACAAATACACTGATGGAGCAGGATGGGGGAATCAGGGTATTGTGGTAGGGTAGTGGATATAAATACACTGATGGAGCAGGATGGGGGAATCAGGGTATTGAAATAGGGTAGTGGATACAAATACACTGATGGAGCAGGATGGGGGAATCAGGGTATTGAAGTAGGGTAGTGGATACAAATACACTGATGGAGCAGGATGGGGGAATCAGGGTATTGAAGTAGGGTAGCGGATACAAATACACTGATGGAGTATGATGAGGGAATCTGGGTATTGTGGTAGGGTAGTGGATACAAATACACTGATGGAGCAGGATGGGGGAATCAGGGTATTGAAGTAGGGTAGTGGATACAAATACACTGATGGAGTATGATGAGGGAATCAGGGTATTGTAGTTGGGTAGCAGATACAAATACACTGATGGAGCAGGATGGGGGAATCAGGGTATTGAAGTAGGGTAGTGGATACAAATACACTGATGGAGCAGGATGGGGGAATCAGGGTATTGAAGTAGGGTAGTGGATACAAATACACTGATGGAGCAGGATGGGGGAATCAGGGTATTGAAGTAGGGTAGTGGATACAAATACACTGATGGAGTATGATGAGGGAATCAGGGTATTGTAGTTGGGTAGCAGATACAAATACACTGATGGAGCAGGATGGGGGAATCAGGGTATTGAAGTAGGGTAGTGGATACAAATACACTGATGGAGCAGGATGGGGGAATCAGGGTATTGTAGTAGGGTAGTGGATACAAATACACTGATGGAGCAGGATGGGGGAATCAGGGTATTGAAGTAGGGTAGCGGATACAAATACACTGATGGAGCAGGATGGGGGAATCAGGGTATTGAAGTAGGGTAGCGGATACAAATACACTGATGGAGCAGGATGAGTGAATCAGGGTATTGAAGTAGGGTAGTAGATACAAATACACTGATGGGGCAGGATGAGGGAATCAGGGTATTGTTGTAGGGTAGTGGATACAAATACACTGATGGAGCAGGATGGGGGAATCAGGGTATTGAAGTAGGGTAGCGGATACAAATACACTGATGGAGCAGGATGGGGGAATCAGGGTATTGTGGTAGGGTAGTGGATACAAATACACTGATGGAGCAGGATGAGGGAATCAGGGTATTGTAGTAGGGTAGTGGATACAAATACACTGATGGAGCAGGATGGGGGAATCAGGGTATTGAAGTAGGGTAGCGGATACAAATACACTGATGGAGCAGGATGGGGGAATCAGGGTATTGAAGTAGGGTAGCGGATACAAATACACTGATGGAGCAGGATGGGGGAATCAGGGTATTGAAGTAGGGTAGTGGATACAAATACACTGATGGAGCAGGATGGGTGAATCAGGGTATTGAAGTAGGGTAGTGGATACAAATACACTGATGGAGCAGGATGGGGGAATCAGGGTATCATGGTAGGGTAGTGGATACAAATACACTGATGGAGCAGGATGAGGGAATCAGGGTATTGAAGTAGGGTAGCGGATACAAATACACTGATGGAGTATGATGAGGGAATCAGGGTATTGTAGTTGGGTAGCAGATACAAATACACTGATGGAGTATGATGAGGGAATCAGGGTATTGAAGTAGGGTAGTAGATACAAATACACTGATGGGGCAGGATGAGGGAATCAGGGTATTGTGGTAGGGTAGCGGATACAAATACACTGATGGAGCAGGATGGGGGAATCAGGGTATTGTGGTAGGGTAGTGGATATAAATACACTGATGGAGCAGGATGGGGGAATCAGGGTATTGAAGTAGGGTAGTGGATACAAATACACTGATGGAGCAGGATGGGGGAATCAGGGTATTGAAGTAGGGTAGTGGATACAAATACACTGATGGAGCAGGATGGGGGAATCAGGGTATTGAAGTAGGGTAGCGGATACAAATACACTGATGGAGTATGATGAGGGAATCAGGGTATTGAAGTAGGGTAGCGGATACAAATACACTGATGGAGCAGGATGGGGGAATCAGGGTATTGAAGTAGGGTAGTGGATACAAATACACTGATGGAGCAGGATGGGGGAATCAGGGTATTGAAGTAGGGTAGTGGATACAAATACACTGATGGAGCAGGATGGGGGAATCAGGGTATTGTAGTTGGGTAGCAGATACAAATACACTGATGGAGTATGATGAGGGAATCAGGGTATTGAAGTAGGGTAGTAGATACAAATACACTGATGGGGCAGGATGAGGGAATCAGGGTATTGTGGTAGGGTAGCGGATACATATACACTGATGGAGCAGGATGGGGGAATCAGGGTATTGTGGTAGGGTAGTGGATATAAATACACTGATGGAGCAGGATGGGGGAATCAGGGTATTGAAATAGGGTAGTGGATACAAATACACTGATGGAGCAGGATGGGGGAATCAGGGTATTGAAGTAGGGTAGTGGATACAAATACACTGATGGAGCAGGATGGGGGAATCAGGGTATTGAAGTAGGGTAGTGGATACAAATACACTGATGGAGCAGGATGAGGGAATCAGGGTATTGAAGTAGGGTAGCGGATACAAATACACTGATGGAGTATGATGAGGGAATCTGGGTATTGTGGTAGGGTAGTGGATACAAATACACTGATGGAGCAGGATGGGGGAATCAGGGTATTGAAGTAGGGTAGTGGATACAAATACACTGATGGAGCAGGATGGGGGAATCAGTTATTGTAGTTGGGTAGCAGATACAAATACACTGATGGAGTATGATGAGGGAATCAGGGTATTGAAGTAGGGTAGTAGATACAAATACACTGATGGAGCAGGATGGGGGAATCAGGGTATTGTGGTAGGGTAGTGGATATAAATACACTGATGGAGCAGGATGGGGGAATCAGGGTATTGAAGTAGGGTAGTGGATACAAATACACTGATGGAGCAGGATGGGGGAATCAGGGTATTGAAGTAGGGTAGTGGATACAAATACACTGATGGAGCAGGATGGGGGAATCAGGGTATTGTAGTTGGGTAGCAGATACAAATACACTGATGGAGTATGATGAGGGAATCAGGGTATTGAAGTAGGGTAGTAGATACAAATACACTGATGGGGCAGGATGAGGGAATCAGGGTATTGTGGTAGGGTAGCGGATACATATACACTGATGGAGCAGGATGGGGGAATCAGGGTATTGTGGTAGGGTAGTGGATATAAATACACTGATGGAGCAGGATGGGGGAATCAGGGTATTGAAATAGGGTAGTGGATACAAATACACTGATGGAGCAGGATGGGGGAATCAGGGTATTGAAGTAGGGTAGCGGATACAAATACACTGATGGAGTATGATGAGGGAATCTGGGTATTGTGGTAGGGTAGTGGATACAAATACACTGATGGAGCAGGATGGGGGAATCAGGGTATTGAAGTAGGGTAGTGGATACAAATACACTTATGGAGTATGATGAGGGAATCAGGGTATTGTAGTTGGGTAGCAGATACAAATACACTGATGGAGTATGATGAGGGAAATAGGGTATTGTAGTTGGGTAGCAGATACAAATACACTGATGGAGCAGGATGGGGGAATCAGGGTATTGAAGTAGGGTAGTGGATACAAATACACTAATGGAGCAGGATGGGGGAATCAGGGTATTGTGGTAGGGTAGTGGATACAAATACACTGATGGAGCAGGATGGGGGAATCAGGGTATTGAAGTAGGGTAGCGGATACAAATACACTGATGGAGCAGGATGGGGGAATCAGGGTATTGAAGTAGGGTAGCGGATACAAATACACTGATGGAGCAGGATGAGTGAATCAGGGTATTGAAGTAGGGTAGTAGATACAAATACACTGATGGGGCAGGATGAGGGAATCAGGGTATTGTGGTAGGGTAGTGGATACAAATACACTGATGGAGCAGGATGGGGGAATCAGGGTATTGAAGTAGGGTAGCGGATACAAATACACTGATGGAGCAGGATGGGGGAATCAGGGTATTGTGGTAGGGTAGTGGATACAAATGCACTGATGGAGCAGGATGAGGGAATCAGGGTATTGAAGTAGGGTAGCGGATACAAATACACTGATGGAGTATGATGAGGGAATCAGGGTATTGTAGTTGGGTAGCAGATACAAATACACTGATGGAGTATGATGAGGGAATCAGGGTATTGAAGTAGGGTAGTAGATACAAATACACTGATGGGGCAGGATGAGGGAATCAGGGTATTGTGGTAGGGTAGTAGATACAAATACACTGATGGAGCAGGATGGGGGAATCAGGGTATTGTGGTAGGGTAGCGGATACAAATACACTGATGGAGCAGGATGTGGGAATCAGGGTATTGAAGTAGGGTAGAGGATACAAATACACTGATGGAGCAGGATGGGGGAATCAGGGTATTGTGGTAGAGTAGTGGATACAAATACACTGATGGAGCAGGATGAGGGAATCAGGGTATTGAAGTAGGGTAGCGGATACAAATACACTGATGGAGTATGATGAGGGAATCAGGGTATTGTGGTAGGGTAGTGGATACAAATACACTGATGGAGCAGGATGAGGGAATCAGGGTATTGAAGTAGGGTAGCGGATACAAATACACTGATGGAGCAGGATGAGTGAATCAGGGTATTGAAGTAGGGTAGTGGATACAAATACACTGATGGAGCAGGATGGGGGAATCAGGGTATTGAAGTAGGGTAGCGGATACAAATACACTGATGGAGCAGGATGGGGGAATCAGGGTATTGAAGTAGGGTAGCGGATACAAATACACTGATGGAGCAGGATGGGGGAATCAGGGTATTGAAGTAGGGTAGCGGATACAAATACACTGATGGAGCAGGATGAGGGAATCAGGGTATTGAAGTAGGGTAGCGGATACAAATACACTGATGGAGCAGGATGTGGGAATCAGGGTATTGAAGTAGGGTAGCGGATACAAATACACTGATGGAGCAGGATGAGGGAATCAGGGTATTGAAGTAGGGTAGCGGATACAAATACACTGATGGAGCAGGATGGGGGAATCAGGGTATTGAAGTAGGGTAGCGGATACAAATACACTGATGGAGCAGGATGAGGGAATCAGGGTATTGAAGTAGGGTAGCGGATACAAATACACTGATGGAGCAGGATGAGTGAATCAGGGTATTGAAGTAGGGTAGCGGATACAAATACACTGATGGAGCAGGATGAGTGAATCAGGGTATTGAAGTAGGGTAGTGGATACAAATACACTGATGGAGCAGGATGGGGGAATCAGGGTATTGTGGTAGGGTAGTGGATACAAATACACTGATGGAGCAGGATGGGGGAATCAGGGTATTGTAGTAGGGTAGTGGATACAAATACACTGATGGAGCAGGATGGGGGAATCAGGGTATTGAAGTAGGGTAGTGGATACAAATACACTGATGGAGCAGGATGAGTGAATCAGGGTATTGAAGTAGGGTAGTGGATACAAATACACTGATGGAGCAGGATGGGGGAATCAGGGTATTGAAGTAGGGTAGCGGATACAAATACACTGATGGAGCAGGATGGGGGAATCAGGGTATTGAAGTAGGGTAGCGGATACAAATACACTGATGGAGCAGGATGGGGGAATCAGGGTATTGAAGTAGGGTAGCGGATACAAATACACTGATGGAGCAGGATGAGGGAATCAGGGTATTGAAGTAGGGTAGCGGATACAAATACACTGATGGAGCAGGATGGGGGAATCAGGGTATTGAAGTAGGGTAGCGGATACAAATACACTGATGGAGCAGGATGAGGGAATCAGGGTATTGAAGTAGGGTAGCGGATACAAATACACTGATGGAGCAGGATGGGGGAATCAGGGTATTGAAGTAGGGTAGCGGATACAAATACACTGATGGAGCAGGATGAGGGAATCAGGGTATTGAAGTAGGGTAGCGGATACAATTACACTGATGGAGCAGGATGAGTGAATCAGGGTATTGAAGTAGGGTAGCGGATACAAATACACTGATGGAGCAGGATGAGTGAATCAGGGTATTGAAGTAGGGTAGTGGATACAAATACACTGATGGAGCAGGATGGGGGAATCAGGGTATTGTGGTAGGGTAGTGGATACAAATACACTGATGGAGCAGGATGGGGGAATCAGGGTATTGTCGTAGGGTAGTGGATACAAATACACTGATGGAGCAGGATGGGGGAATCAGGGTATTGAAGTAGGGTAGTGGATACAAATACACTGATGGAGCAGGATGGGGGAATCAGGGTATTGAAGTAGGGTAGTGGATACAAATACACTGATGGGGCAGGATGGGGGAATCAGGGTATTGTGGTAGGAAAGTGGATACAAATACACTGATGGAGCAGGATGGGGGAATCAGGGTATTGAAGAAGGGTAGTGGATACAAATACACTGATGGAGCAGGATGGGGGAATCAGGTTATTGAAGTAGGGTAGCGGATACAAATACACTGATGGAGCAGGATGGGGGAATCAGGGTATTGAAGTAGGGTAGCGGATACAAAGACACTGATGGAGCAGGATGAGGGAATCAGGGTATTGAAGTAGGGTAGCGGATACAAATACACTGATGGAGCAGGATGGGGGAATCAGGGTATTGAAGTAGGGTAGCGGATACAAATACACTGATGGAGCAGGATGAGGGAATCAGGGTATTGAAGTAGGGTAGCGGATACAAATACACGGATGGAGCAGGATGGGGGAATCAGGGTATTGAAGTAGGGTAGCGGATACAAATACACTGATGGAGCAGGATGAGTGAATCAGGGTATTGAAGTAGGGTAGTGGATACAAATACACTGATGGAGCAGGATGGGGGAATCAGGGTATTGAAGTAGGGTAGCGGATACAAATACACTGATGGAGCAGGATGGGGGAATCAGGGTATTGAAGTAGGGTAGCGGATACAAATACACTGATGGAGCAGGATGGGGGAATCAGGGTATTGAAGTAGGGTAGCGGATACAAATACACTGATGGAGCAGGATGAGGGAATCAGGGTAATGAAGTAGGGTAGCGGATACAAATACACTGATGGAGCAGGATGGGGGAATCAGGGTATTGAAGTAGGGTAGCGGATACAAATACACTGATGGAGCAGGATGAGGGAATCAGGGTATTGAAGTAGGGTAGCGGATACAAATACACTGATGGAGCAGGATGGGGGAATCAGGGTATTGAAGTAGGGTAGCGGATACAAATACACTGATGGAGCAGGATGAGGGAATCAGGGTATTGAAGTAGGGTAGCGGATACAAATACACTGATGGAGCAGGATGGGGGAATCAGGGTATTGAAGTTGGGTAGCAGATACAAATACACTGATGGAGCAGGATGGGGGAATCAGGGTATTGTGGTAGGGTAGTGGATACAAATGCACTGATGGAGCAGGATGAGGGAATCAGGCTATTGAAGTAGGGTAGCGGATACAAATACACTGATGGAGTATGATGAGGGAATCAGGGTATTGTAGTTGGGTAGCAGATACAAATACACTGATGGAGTATGATGAGGGAATCAGGGTATTGAAGTAGGGTAGTAGATACAAATACACTGATGGGGCAGGATGAGGGAATCAGGGTATTGTGGTAGGGTAGTAGATACAAATACACTGATGGAGCAGGATGGGGGAATCAGGGTATTGTGGTAGGGTAGCGGATACAAATACAATGATGGAGCAGGATGAGTGAATCAGGGTATTGAAGTAGGGTAGTGGATACAAATACACTGATGGAGCAGGATGGGGGAATCAGGGTATTGTGGTAGAGTAGTGGATACAAATACACTGATGGAGCAGGATGAGGGAATCAGGGTATTGAAGTAGGGTAGCGGATACAAATACACTGATGGAGTATGATGAGGGAATCAGGGTATTGTGGTAGGGTAGTGGATACAAATACACTGATGGAGCAGGATGAGGGAATCAGGGTATTGAAGTAGGGTAGCGGATACAAATACACTGATGGAGCAGGATGAGTGAATCAGGGTATTGAAGTAGGGTAGTGGATACAAATACACTGATGGAGCAGGATGGGGGAATCAGGGTATTGAAGTAGGGTGGCGGATACAAATACACTGATGGAGCAGGATGGGGGAATCAGGGTATTGTGGTAGGGTAGCGGAAACAAATACACTGATGGAGCAGGATGGGGGAATCAGGGTATTGAAGTAGGGTAGCGGATACAAATACACTGATGGAGCAGGATGAGGGAATCAGGGTATTGAAGTAGGGTAGCGGATACAAATACACTGATGGAGCAGGATGGGGGAATCAGGGTATTGAAGTAGGGTAGCGGATACAAATACACTGATGGAGCAGGATGAGGGAATCAGGGTATTGAAGTAGGGTAGCGGATACAAATACACTGATGGAGCAGGATGGGGGAATCAGGGTATTGAAGTAGGGTAGCGGATACAAATACACTGATGGAGCAGGATGAGGGAATCAGGGTATTGAAGTAGGGTAGCGGATACAAATACACTGATGGAGCAGGATGAGTGAATCAGGGTATTGAAGTAGGGTAGCGGATACAAATACACTGATGGAGCAGGATGAGTGAATCAGGGTATTGAAGTAGGGTAGTGGATACAAATACACTGATGGAGCAGGATGGGGGAATCAGGGTATTGTGGTAGGGTAGTGGATACAAATACACTGATGGAGCAGGATGGGGGAATCAGGGTATTGTAGTAGGGTAGTGGATACAAATACACTGATGGAGCAGGATGGGGGAATCAGGGTATTGAAGTAGGGTAGTGGATACAAATACACTGATGGAGCAGGATGGGGGAATCAGGGTATTGAAGTAGGGTAGTGGATACAAATACACTGATGGGGCAGGATGGGGGAATCAGGGTATTGTGGTAGGGTAGTGGATACAAATACACTGATGGAGCAGGATGGGGGAATCAGGGTATTGAAGAAGGGTAGTGGATACAAATACACTGATGGAGCAGGATGGGGGAATCAGGTTATTGAAGTAGGGTAGCGGATACAAATACACTGATGGAGCAGGATGGGGGAATCAGGGTATTGAAGTAGGGTAGCGGATACAAAGACACTGATGGAGCAGGATGAGGGAATCAGGGTATTGAAGTAGGGTAGCGGATACAAATACACTGATGGAGCAGGATGGGGGAATCAGGGTATTGAAGTAGGGTAGCGGATACAAATACACTGATGGAGCAGGATGAGGGAATCAGGGTATTGAAGTAGGGTAGCGGATACAAATACACGGATGGAGCAGGATGGGGGAATCAGGGTATTGAAGTAGGGTAGCGGATACAAATACACTGATGGAGCAGGATGAGGGAATCAGGGTATTGTAGTAGGGTAGCGGATACAAATACACTGATGGAGCAGGATGAGTGAATCAGGGTATTGAAGTAGGGTAGCGGATACAAATACACTGATGGAGCAGGATGAGTGAATCAGGGTATTGAAGTAGGGTAGTGGATACAAATACACTGATGGAGCAGGATGGGGGAATCAAGGTATTGTGGTAGGGTAGTGGATACAAATACACTGATGGAGCAGGATGGGGGAATCAGGGTTTTGTAGTAGGGTAGTGGATACAAATACACTGATGGAGCAGGATGAGTGAATCAGGGTATTGAAGTAGGGTAGTGGATACAAATACACTGATGGAGCAGGATGGGGGAATCAGGGTATTGAAGTAGGGTAGCGGATACAAATACACTGATGGAGCAGGATGAGGGAATCAGGGTATTGAAGTAGGGTAGCGGATACAAATACACTGATGGAGCAGGATGGGGGAATCAGGGTATTGAAGTAGGGTAGCAGATACAAATACACTGATGGAGCAGGATGGGGGAATCAGGGTATTGAAGTAGGGTAGCGGATACAAATACACTGATGGAGCAGGATGGGGGAATCAGGGTATTGAAGTAGGGTAGTGGATACAAATACACTGATGGAGCAGGATGGGTGAATCAGGGTATTGAAGTAGGGTAGTGGATACAAATACACTGATGGAGCAGGATGGGGGAATCAGGGTATCATGGTAGGGTAGTGGATACAAATACACTGACGGAGCAGGATGAGGGAATCAGGGTATTGAAGTAGGGTAGCGGATACAAATACACTGATGGAGTATGATGAGGGAATCAGGGTATTGTAGTTGGGTAGCAGATACAAATACACTGATGGAGTATGATGAGGGAATCAGGGTATTGAAGTAGGGTAGTAGATACAAATACACTGATGGGGCAGGATGAGGGAATCAGGGTATTGTGGTAGGGTAGCGGATACAAATACACTGATGGAGCAGGATGGGGGAATCAGGGTATTGAAGTAGGGTAGCGGATACAAATACACTGATGGAGCAGGATGGGGGAATCAGGGTATTGAAGTAGGTTACGGATACAAATACACTGATGGAGCAGGATGAGGGAATCAGGGTATTGAAGTAGGGTAGCGGATACAAATACACTGATGGAGCAGGATGGGGGAATCAGGGTATTGAAGTTGGGTAGCAGATACAAATACACTGATGGAGCAGGATGGGGGAATCAGGGTATTGTGGTAGGGTAGTGGATACAAATGCACTGATGGAGCAGGATGAGGGAATCAGGGTATTGAAGTAGGGTAGCGGATACAAATACACTGATGGAGTATGATGAGGGAATCAGGGTATTGTAGTTGGGTAGCAGATACAAATACACTGATGGAGTATGATGAGGGAATCAGGGTATTGAAGTAGGGTAGTAGATACAAATACACTGATGGGGCAGGATGAGGGAATCAGGGTATTGTGGTAGGGTAGTAGATACAAATACACTGATGGAGCAGGATGGGGGAATCAGGGTATTGTGGTAGGGTAGCGGATACAAATACACTGATGGAGCAGGATGAGTGAATCAGGGTATTGAAGTAGGGTAGTGGATACAAATACACTGATGGAGCAGGATGGGGGAATCAGGGTATTGTGGTAGAGTAGTGGATACAAATACACTGATGGAGCAGGATGAGGGAATCAGGGTATTGAAGTAGGGTAGCGGATACAAATACACTGATGGAGTATGATGAGGGAATCAGGGTATTGTGGTAGGGTAGTGGATACAAATACACTGATGGAGCAGGATGAGGGAATCAGGGTATTGAAGTAGGGTAGCGGATACAAATACACTGATGGAGCAGGATGAGTGAATCAGGGTATTGAAGTAGGGTAGTGGATACAAATACACTGATGGAGCAGGATGGGGGAATCAGGGTATTGAAGTAGGGTAGCGGATACAAATACACTGATGGAGCAGGATGGGGGAATCAGGGTATTGAAGTAGGGTAGCGGATACAAATACACTGATGGAGCAGGATGGGGGAATCAGGGTATTGAAGTAGGGTAGCGGATACAAATACACTGATGGAGCAGGATGAGGGAATCAGGGTATTGAAGTAGGGTAGCGGATACAAATACACTGATGGAGCAGGATGGGGGAATCAGGGTATTGAAGTAGGGTAGCGGATGCAAATACACTGATGGAGCAGGATGAGGGAATCAGGGTATTGAAGTAGGGTAGCGGATACAAATACACTGATGGAGCAGGATGGGGGAATCAGGGTATTGAAGTAGGGTAGCGGATACAAATACACTGATGGAGCAGGATGAGGGAATCAGGGTATTGAAGTAGGGTAGCGGATACAAATACACTGATGGAGCAGGATGAGTGAATCAGGGTATTGAAGTAGGGTAGCGGATACAAATACACTGATGGAGCAGGATGAGTGAATCAGGGTATTGAAGTAGGGTAGTGGATACAAATACACTGATGGAGCAGGATGGGGGAATCAGGGTATTGTGGTAGGGTAGTGGATACAAATACACTGATGGAGCATGATGGGGGAATCAGGGTATTGTAGTAGGGTAGTGGATACAAATACACTGATGGAGCAGGATGGGGGAATCAGGGTATTGAAGTAGGGTAGTGGATACAAATACACTGATGGAGCAGGATGGGGGAATCAGGGTATTGAAGTAGGGTAGTGGATACAAATACACTGATGGGGCAGGATGGGGGAATCAGGGTATTGTGGTAGGGTAGTGGATACAAATACACTGATGGAGCAGGATGGGGGAATCAGGGTATTGAAGAAGGGTAGTGGATACAAATACACTGATGGAGCAGGATGGGGGAATCAGGTTATTGAAGTAGGGTAGCGGATACAAATACACTGATGGAGCAGGATGGGGGAATCAGGGTATTGAAGTAGGGTAGCGGATACAAAGACACTGATGGAGCAGGATGAGGGAATCAGGGTATTGAAGTAGGGTAGCGGATACAAATACACTGATGGAGCAGGATGGGGGAATCAGGGTATTGAAGTAGGGTAGCGGATACAAATACACTGATGGAGCAGGATGAGGGAATCAGGGTATTGAAGTAGGGTAGCGGATACAAATACACGGATGGAGCAGGATGGGGGAATCAGGGTATTGAAGTAGGGTAGCGGATACAAATACACTGATGGAGCAGGATGAGGGAATCAGGGTATTGTGGTAGGGTAGCGGATACAAATACACTGATGGAGCAGGATGAGTGAATCAGGGTATTGAAGTAGGGTAGCGGATACAAATACACTGATGGAGCAGGATGAGTGAATCAGGGTATTGAAGTAGGGTAGTGGATACAAATACACTGATGGAGCAGGATGGGGGAATCAAGGTATTGTGGTAGGGTAGTGGATACAAATACACTGATGGAGCAGGATGGGGGAATCAGGGTATTGTAGTAGGGTAGTGGATACAAATACACTGATGGAGCAGGATGAGTGAATCAGGGTATTGAAGTAGGGTAGTGGATACAAATACACTGATGGAGCAGGATGGGGGAATCAGGGTATTGAAGTAGGGTAGCGGATACAAATACACTGATGGAGCAGGATGAGGGAATCAGGGTATTGAAGTAGGGTAGCGGATACAAATACACTGATGGAGCAGGATGGGGGAATCAGGGTATTGAAGTAGGGTAGCAGATACAAATACACTGATGGAGCAGGATGGGGGAATCAGGGTATTGAAGTAGGGTAGCGGATACAAATACACTGATGGAGCAGGATGGGGGAATCAGGGTATTGAAGTAGGGTAGTGGATACAAATACACTGATGGAGCAGGATGGGTGAATCAGGGTATTGAAGTAGGGTAGTGGATACAAATACACTGATGGAGCAGGATGGGGGAATCAGGGTATCATGGTAGGGTAGTGGATACAAATACACTGATGGAGCAGGATGAGGGAATCAGGGTATTGAAGTAGGGTAGCGGATACAAATACACTGATGGAGTATGATGAGGGAATCAGGGTATTGTAGTTGGGTAGCAGATACAAATACACTGATGGAGTATGATGAGGGAATCAGGGTATTGAAGTAGGGTAGTAGATACAAATACACTGATGGGGCAGGATGAGGGAATCAGGGTATTGTGGTAGGGTAGCGGATACAAATACACTGATGGAGCAGGATGGGGGAATCAGGGTATTGTGGTAGGGAAGTGGATATAAATACACTGATGGAGCAGGATGGGGGAATCAGGGTATTGAAGTAGGGTAGTGGATACAAATACACTGATGGAGCAGGATGGGGGAATCAGGGTATTGAAGTAGGGTAGTGGATACAAATACACTGATGGAGCAGGATGGGGGAATCAGGGTATTGAAGTAGGGTAGCGGATACAAATACACTGATGGAGTATGATGAGGGAATCTGGGTATTGTGGTAGGGTAGTGGATACAAATACACTGATGGAGCAGGATGGGGGAATCAGGGTATTGAAGTAGGGTAGTGGATACAAATACACTGATGGAGTATGATGAGGGAATCAGGGTATTGTAGTTGGGTAGCAGATACAAATACACTGATGGAGCAGGATGGGGGAATCAGGGTATTGAAGTAGGGTAGTGGATACAAATACACTGATGGAGCAGGATGAGTAAATCAGGGTATTGAAGTAGGGTAGCGGATACAAATACACTGATGGAGCAGGATGGGGGAATCAGGGTATTGAAGTAGGGTAGTGGATACAAATACACTGATGGAGCAGGATGGGGAAATCAGGGTATTGAAGTAGGGTAGTGGATACAAATACACTGATGGAGCAGGATGGGGGAATCAGGGTATTGTAGTTGGGTAGCAGATACAAATACACTGATGGAGTATGATGAGGGAATCAGGGTATTGAAGTAGGGTAGTAGATACAAATACACTGATGGGGCAGGATGAGGGAATCAGGGTATTGAAGTAGGGTAGCGGATACATATACACTGATGGAGCAGGATGGGGGAATCAGGGTATTGTGGTAGGGTAGTGGATATAAATACACTGATGGAGCAGGATGGGGGAATCAGGGTATTGAAATAGGGTAGTGGATACAAATACACTGATGGAGCAGGATGGGGGAATCAGGGTATTGAAGTAGGGTAGTGGATACAAATACACTGATGGAGCAGGATGGGGGAATCAGGGTATTGAAGTAGGGTAGCGGATACAAATACACTGATGGAGTATGATGAGGGAATCTGGGTATTGTGGTAGGGTAGTGGATACAAATACACTGATGGAGCAGGATGGGGGAATCAGGGTATTGAAGTAGGGTAGTGGATACAAATACACTGATGGAGTATGATGAGGGAATCAGGGTATTGTAGTTGGGTAGCAGATACAAATACACTGATGGAGTATGATGAGGGAAATAGGGTATTGTAGTTGGGTAGCAGATACAAATACACTGATGGAGCAGGATGGGGGAATCAGGGTATTGAAGTAGGGTAGTGGATACAAATACACTGATGGAGCAGGATGGGGGAATCAGGGTATTGTGGTAGGGTAGTGGATACAAATACACTGATGGAGCAGGATGGGGGAATCAGGGTATTGAAGTAGGGTAGCGGATACAAATACACTGATGGAGCAGGATGGGGGAATCAGGGTATTGAAGTAGGGTAGCGGATACAAATACACTGATGGAGCAGGATGAGTGAATCAGGGTATTGAAGTAGGGTAGTGGATACAAATACACTGATGGAGCAGGATGGGGGAATCAGGGTATTGAAGTAGGGTAGCGGATACAAATACACTGATGGAGCAGGATGGGGGAATCAGGGTATTGAAGTAGGGTAGCGGATACAAATACACTGATGGAGCAGGATGGGGGAATCAGGGTATTGAAGTAGGGTAGCGGATACAAATACACTGATGGAGCAGGATGAGGGAATCAGGGTATTGAAGTAGGGTAGCGGATACAAATACACTGATGGAGCAGGATGGGGGAATCAGGGTATTGAAGTAGGGTAGCGGATACAAATACACTGATGGAGCAGGATGAGTGAATCAGGGTATTGAAGTAGGGTAGCGGATACAAATACACTGATGGAGCAGGATGAGTGAATCAGGGTATTGAAGTAGGGTAGTGGATACAAATACACTGATGGAGCAGGATGGGGGAATCAGGGTATTGTGGTAGGGTAGTGGATACAAATACACTGATGGAGCAGGATGGGGGAATCAGGGTATTGTAGTAGGGTAGTGGATACAAATACACTGATGGAGCAGGATGGGGGAATCAGGGTATTGAAGTAGGGTAGTGGATACAAATACACTGATGGAGCAGGATGGGGGAATCAGGGTATTGTGGTAGAGTAGTGGATACAAATACACTGATGGAGCAGGATGAGGGAATCAGGGTATTGAAGTAGGGTAGTGGATACAAATACACTGATGGAGCAGGATGAGTGAATCAGGGTATTGAAGTAGGGTAGTGGATACAAATACACTGATGGAGCAGGATGGGGGAATCAGGGTATTGAAGTAGGGTAGCGGATACAAATACACTGATGGAGCAGGATGAGTGAATCAGGGTATTGAAGTAGGGTAGTGGATACAAATACACTGATGGAGCAGGATGGGGGAATCAGGGTATTGTGGTAGGGTAGTGGATACAAATACACTGATGGAGCAGGATGGGGGAATCAGGGTATTGTAGTAGGGTAGTGGATACAAATACACTGATGGAGCAGGATGGGGGAATCAGGGTATTGAAGTAGGGTAGTGGATACAAATACACTGATGGAGCAGGATGGGGGAATCAGGGTATTGAAGTAGGGTAGTGGATACAAATACACTGATGGAGCAGGATGGGGGAATCAGGGTATTGAAGTAGGGTAGTGGATACAAATACACTGATGGAGCAGGATGGGGGAATCAGGGTATTGAAGTAGGGTAGTGGATACAAATACACTGATGGAGCAGGATGGGGGAATCAGGGTATTGAAGTAGGGTAGCGGATACAAAGACACTGATGGAGCAGGATGAGGGAATCAGGGTATTGAAGTAGGGTAGCGGATACAAATACACTGATGGAGCAGGATGGGGGAATCAGGGTATTGAAGTAGGGTAGCGGATACAAATACACTGATGGAGCAGGATGAGGGAATCAGGGTATTGAAGTAGGGTAGCGGATACAAATACACGGATGGAGCAGGATGGGGGAATCAGGGTATTGAAGTAGGGTAGCGGATACAAATACACTGATGGAGCAGGATGAGGGAATCAGGGTATTGTAGTAGGGTAGCGGATACAAATACACTGATGGAGCAGGATGAGTGAATCAGGGTATTGAAGTAGGGTAGCGGATACAAATACACTGATGGAGCAGGATGAGTGAATCAGGGTATTGAAGTAGGGTAGTGGATACAAATACACTGATGGAGCAGGATGGGGGAATCAAGGTATTGTGGTAGGGTAGTGGATACAAATACACTGATGGAGCAGGATGGGGGAATCAGGGTATTGTAGTAGGGTAGTGGATACAAATACACTGATGGAGCAGGATGAGTGAATCAGGGTATTGAAGTAGGGTAGTGGATACAAATACACTGATGGAGCAGGATGGGGGAATCAGGGTATTGAAGTAGGGTAGCGGATACAAATACACTGATGGAGCAGGATGAGGGAATCAGGGTATTGAAGTAGGGTAGCGGATACAAATACACTGATGGAGCAGGATGGGGGAATCAGGGTATTGAAGTAGGGTAGCAGATACAAATACACTGATGGAGCAGGATGGGGGAATCAGGGTATTGAAGTAGGGTAGCGGATACAAATACACTGATGGAGCAGGATGAGTGAATCAGGGTATTGAAGTAGGGCAGTGGATACAAATACACTGATGGAGCAGGATGAGGGAATCAGGGTATTGAAGTAGGGTAGCGGATACAAATACACTGATGGAGCAGGATGGGGGAATCAGGGTATTGAAGTAGGGTAGTGGATACAAATACACTGATGGGGCAGGATGGGGGAATCAGGGTATTGTGGTAGGGTAGTGGATACAAATACACTGATGGGGCAGGATGGGGGAATCAGGGTATTGAAGAAGGGTAGTGGATACAAATACACTGATGGAGCAGGATGGGGGAATCAGGGTATTGAAGTAGGGTAGCGGATACAAATACACTGATGGAGCAGGATGGGGGAATCAGGGTATTGAAGTAGGGTAGTGGATACAAATACACTGATGGAGCAGGATGGGGGAATCAGGGTATTGAAGTAGGGTAGCGGATATAAATACACTGATGGAGCAGGATGGGGGAATCAGGGTATTGAAGTAGGGTAGCGGATACAAATACACTGATGGAGCAGGATGGGGGAATCAGAGTATTGAAGTAGGGTAGTGGATACAAATACACTGATGGAGCAGGATCGGGGAATCAGGGTATTGAAGTAGGGTAGTGGATATAAATACACTGATGGAGCAGGATGGGGGAATCAGGGTACTGAAGTAGGGCAGCGGATACAAATACACTGATGGAGCAGGATGGGGGAATCAGGGTATTGAAGTAGGGTAGCGGATACAAATACACTGACGGAGCAGGATGGGGGAATCAGGGTATTGAAGTAGGGTAGTGGATACAAATACACTGATGGAGCAGGATGGGGGAATCAGGGTATTGTGGTAGGGTAGTGGATACAAATACACTGATGGAGCAGGATGGGGGAATCAGGGTATTGAAGTAGGGTATCGGATACAAATACACTGATGGAGCAGGATGGGGGAATCAGGGTATTGAAGTAGGGTAGCGGATACAAATACACTGATGGAGCAGGATGGGGGAATCAGGGTATTGAAGTAGGGTAGCGGATAGAAATACACTGATGGAGCAGGATGGGGGAATCAAGGTATTGAAGTAGGGTAGTGGATACAAATACACTGATGGAGCAGGATGGGGGAATCAGGGTATTGAAGTAGGGTAGCGGATACAAATACACTGATGGAGCAGGATGGGGGAATCAGGGTATTGAAGTAGGGTAGTGGATACAAATACACTGATGGAGCAGGATGGGGGAATCAGGGTATTGTAGTAGGGTAGTGGATACAAATACACTGATGGAGCAGGATGGGGGAATCAGGGTATTGAAGTAGGGTAGTGGATACAAATACACTGATGGAGCAGGATGGGGGAATCAGGGTATTGTGGTAGGGTAGTGGATACAAATACACTGATGGAGCAGGATGGGGGAATCAGGGTATTGAAGTAGGGTAGCGGATACAAATACACTGATGGAGCAGGATGGGGGAATCAGGGTATTGAAGTAGGGTAGCGGATACAAATACACTGATGGAGCAGGTTTGGGGAATCAGGGTATTGTGGTAGGGTAGTGGATACAAATACACTGATGGAGCAGGATGGGGGAATCAGGGTATTGAAGTAGGGTAGCGGATACAAATACACTGATGGAGCAGGATGGGGGAATCAGGGTATTGAAGTAGGGTAGTGGATACAAATACACTGATGGAGCAGGATGAGGGAATCAGGGTATTGTAGTAGGGTAGTGGATACAAATACACTGATGGAGCAGGATGGGGGAATCAGGGTATTGAAGTAGGGTAGCGGATACAAATACACTGATGGAGCAGGATGGGGGAATCAGGGTATTGAAGTAGGGTAGTGGATACAAATACACTGATGGAGCAGGATGGGTGAATCAGGGTATTGAAGTAGGGTAGTGGATACAAATACACTGATGGAGCAGGATGGGGGAATCAGGGTATTGAAGTAGGGTAGCGGATACAAATACACTGATGGAGCAGGATGGGGGAATCAGGGTATTGAAGTAGGGTAGTGGATACAAATACACTGATGGAGCAGGATGGGGGAATCAGGGTATTGAAGTAGGGTAGCGGATATAAATACACTGATGGAGCAGGATGGGGGAATCAGGGTATTGAAGTAGGGTAGCGGATACAAATACACTGATGGAGCAGGATGGGGGAATCAGAGTATTGAAGTAGGGTAGTGGATACAAATACACTGATGGAGCAGGATCGGGGAATCAGGGTATTGAAGTAGGGTAGTGGATATAAATACACTGATGGAGCAGGATGGGGGAATCAGGGTACTGAAGTAGGGCAGCGGATACAAATACACTGATGGAGCAGGATGGGGGAATCAGGGTATTGAAGTAGGGTAGCGGATACAAATACACTGACGGAGCAGGATGGGGGAATCAGGGTATTGAAGTAGGGTAGTGGATACAAATACACTGATGGAGCAGGATGGGGGAATCAGGGTATTGTGGTAGGGTAGTGGATACAAATACACTGATGGAGCAGGATGGGGGAATCAGGGTATTGAAGTAGGGTATCGGATACAAATACACTGATGGAGCAGGATGGGGGAATCAGGGTATTGAAGTAGGGTAGCGGATACAAATACACTGATGGAGCAGGATGGGGGAATCAGGGTATTGAAGTAGGGTAGCGGATAGAAATACACTGATGGAGCAGGATGGGGGAATCAAGGTATTGAAGTAGGGTAGTGGATACAAATACACTGATGGAGCAGGATGGGGGAATCAGGGTATTGAAGTAGGGTAGCGGATACAAATACACTGATGGAGCAGGATGGGGGAATCAGGGTATTGAAGTAGGGTAGTGGATACAAATACACTGATGGAGCAGGATGGGGGAATCAGGGTATTGTAGTAGGGTAGTGGATACAAATACACTGATGGAGCAGGATGGGGGAATCAGGGTATTGAAGTAGGGTAGTGGATACAAATACACTGATGGAGCAGGATGGGGGAATCAGGGTATTGTGGTAGGGTAGTGGATACAAATACACTGATGGAGCAGGATGGGGGAATCAGGGTATTGAAGTAGGGTAGCGGATACAAATACACTGATGGAGCAGGATGGGGGAATCAGGGTATTGAAGTAGGGTAGCGGATACAAATACACTGATGGAGCAGGTTTGGGGAATCAGGGTATTGTGGTAGGGTAGTGGATACAAATACACTGATGGAGCAGGATGGGGGAATCAGGGTATTGAAGTAGGGTAGCGGATACAAATACACTGATGGAGCAGGATGGGGGAATCAGGGTATTGAAGTAGGGTAGTGGATACAAATACACTGATGGAGCAGGATGAGGGAATCAGGGTATTGTAGTAGGGTAGTGGATACAAATACACTGATGGAGCAGGATGGGGGAATCAGGGTATTGAAGTAGGGTAGCGGATACAAATACACTGATGGAGCAGGATGGGGGAATCAGGGTATTGAAGTAGGGTAGTGGATACAAATACACTGATGGAGCAGGATGGGTGAATCAGGGTATTGAAGTAGGGTAGTGGATACAAATACACTGATGGAGCAGGATGGGGGAATCAGGGTATTGTGGTAGGGTAGTGGATACAAACACACTGATGGAGCAGGATGAGGGAATCAGGGTATTGAAGTAGGGTAGCGGATACAAATACACTGATGGAGTATGATGAGGGAATCAGGGTATTGTAGTTGGGTAGCAGATACAAATACACTGATGGAGTATGATGAGGGAATCAGGGTATTGAAGTAGGGTAGTAGATACAAATACACTGATGGGGCAGGATGAGGGAATCAGGGTATTGTGGTAGGGTAGTAGATACAAATACACTGATGGAGCAGGATGGGGGAATCAGGGTATTGTGGTAGGGTAGCTTATACAAATACACTGATGGAGCAGGATGAGTGAATCAGGGTATTGAAGTAGGGTAGTGGATACAAATACACTGATGGAGCAGGATGGGGGAATCAGGGTATTGTGGTAGAGTAGTGGATACAAATACACTGATGGAGCAGGATGAGGGAATCAGGGTATTGAAGTAGGGTAGCGGATACAAATACACTGATGGAGTATGATGAGGGAATCAGGGTATTGTGGTAGGGTAGTGGATACAAATACACTGATGGAGCAGGATGAGGGAATCAGGGTATTGAAGTAGGGTAGCGGATACAAATACACTGATGGAGCAGGATGAGTGAATCAGGGTACTGAAGTAGGGTAGTGGATACAAATACACTGATGGAGCAGGATGGGGGAATCAGGGTATTGAAGTAGGGTAGCGGATACAAATACACTGATGGAGCAGGATGGGGGAATCAGGGTATCGAAGAAGGGTAGCGGATACAAATACACTGATGGAGCAGGATGGGGGAATCAGGGTATTGAAGAAGGGTAGCGGATACAAATACACTGATGGAGCAGGATGAGGGAATCAGGGTATTGAAGTAGGGTAGCGGATACAAATACACGGATGGAGCAGGATGGGGGAATCAGGGTATTGAAGTAGGGTAGCGGATACAAATACACTGATGGAGCAGGATGAGTGAATCAGGGTATTGAAGTAGGGTAGCGGATACAAATACACTGATGAAGCAGGATGAGTGAATCAGGGTATTGAAGTAGGGTAGCGGATACAAATACACTGATGAAGCAGGATGAGTGAATCAGGGTATTGAAGTAGGGTAGTGGATACAAATACACTGATGGAGCAGGTGGGGGAATCAAGGTATTGTGGTAGGGTAGTGGATACAAATACACTGATGGAGCAGGATGGGGGAATCAGGGTATTGTAGTAGGGTAGTGGATACAAATACACTGATGGAGCAGGATGAGTGAATCAGGATATTGAAGTAGGGTAGTGGATACAAATACACTGATGGAGCAGGATGGGGGAATCAGGGTATTGAAGTAGGGTAGCGGATACAAATACACTGATGGAGCAGGATGAGGGAATCAGGGTATTGAAGTAGGGTAGCGGATACAAATACACTGATGGAGCAGGATGGGGAATCAGGGTATTGAAGTAGGGTAGCAGATACAAATACACTGATGGAGCAGGATGGGGGAATCAGGGTATTGAAGTAGGGTAGTGGATACAAATACACTGATGGAGCAGGATGAGTGAATCAGGGTATTGAAGTAGGGTAGTGGATACAAATACACTGATGGAGCAGGATGAGGGAATCAGGGTATTGAAGTAGGGTAGCGGATACAAATACACTGATGGAGCAGGATGGGGGAATCAGGGTATTGAAGTAGGGTAGTGGATACAAATACACTGATGGGGCAGGATGGGGGAATCAGGGTATTGTGGTAGGGTAGTGGATAAAAAATACACTGATGGGGCAGGATGGGGGAATCAGGGTATTGAAGAAGGGTAGTGGATACAAATACACTGATGGAGTAGGATGGGGGAATCAGGGTATTGAAGTAGGGTAGCGGATACAAATACACTGATGGAGCAGGATGGGGGAATCAGGGTATTGAAGTAGGGTAGTGGATACAAATACACTGATGGAGCAGGATGAGGGAATCAGGGTATTGAAGTAGGGTAGCGGATACAAATACACTGATGGAGCAGGATGGGGGAATCAGGGTATTGAAGTAGGGTAGTGGATACAAATACACTGATGGGGCAGGATGGGGGAATCAGGGTATTGTGGTAGGGTAGTGGATACAAATACACTGATGGGGCAGGATGGGGGAATCAGGGTATTGAAGAAGGGTAGTGGATACAAATACACTGATGGAGTAGGATGGGGGAATCAGGGTATTGAAGTAGGGTAGCGGATACAAATACACTGATGGAGCAGGATGGGGGAATCAGGGTATTGAAGTAGGGTAGTGGATACAAATACACTGATGGAGCAGGATGGGGGAATCAGGGTATTGAAGTAGGGTAGCGGATATAAATACACTGATGGAGCAGGATGGGGGAATCAGGGTATTGAAGTAGGGTAGCGGAGACAAATACACTGATGGAGCAGGATGGGGGAATCAGGGTATTGAAGTAGGGTAGTGGATACAAATACACTGATGGAGCAGGATCGGGGAATCAGGGTATTGTAGTAGGGTAGTGGATATAAATACACTGATGGAGCAGGATGGGGGAATCAGGGTATTGAAGTAGGGCAGCGGATACAAATACACTGATGGAGCAGGATGGGGGAATCAGGGTATTGAAGTAGGGTAGCGGATACAAATACACTGACGGAGCAGGATGGGGGAATCAGGGTATTGAAGTAGGGTAGTGGATACAAATACACTGATGGAGCAGGATGGGGGAATAAGGGTATTGTGGTAGGGTAGTGGATACAAATACACTGATGGAGCAGGATGGGGGAATCAGGGTATTGAAGTAGGGTAGTGGATACAAATACACTGATGGAGCAGGATGGGGGAATCAGGGTATTGAAGTAGGGTAGTGGATACAAATACACTGATGGAGCAGGATGGGGGAATCAGGGTATTGTGGTAGGGTAGTGGATACAAATACACTGATGGAGCAGGATGGGGGAATCAGGGTATTGTAGTAGGGTAGCGGATACAAATACACTGATGGAGCAGGATGGGGGAATCAGGGTATTGAAGTAGGGTAGCGGATACAAATACACTGATGGAGCAGGATGGGGGAATCAAGGTATTGAAGTAGGGTAGTGGATACAAATACACTGATGGAGCAGGATGGGGGAATCAGGGTATTGTGGTAGGGTAGTGGATACAAATACACTGATGGAGCAGGATGGGGGAATCAGGGTATTGAAGTAGGGTAGTGGATACAAATACACTGATGGAGCAGGATGGGGGAATCAGGGTATTGAAGTAGGGTAGCGGATACAAATACACTGATGGAGCAGGATGGGGGAATCAGGGTATTGAAGTAGGGTAGTGGATACAAATACACTGATGGAGCAGGATGGGGGAATCAGGGTATTGTAGTAGGGTAGTGGATACAAATACACTGATGGAGCAGGATGGGGGAATCAGGGTATTGAAGTAGGGTAGTGGATACAAATACACTGATGGAGCAGGATGGGGGAATCAGGGTATTGTGGTAGGGTAGTGGATACAAATACACTGATGGAGCAGGATGGGGGAATCAGGGTATTGTGGTAGGGTAGGTGATACAAATACACTGATGGAGCAGGATGGGGGAATCAAGGTATTGAAGTAGGGTAGTGGATACAAATACACTGATGGAGCAGGATGGGGGAATCAGGGTATTGTGGTAGGGTAGTGGATACAAATACACTGATGGAGCAGGATGGGGGAATCAGGGTATTGAAGTAGGGTAGTGGATACAAATACACTGATGGAGCAGGATGGGGGAATCAGGGTATTGTGGTAGGGTAGTGGATACAAATACACTGATGGAGCAGGATGGGGGAATCAGGGTATTGAAGTAGGGTAGCGGATACAAATACACTGATGGAGCAGGATGGGGGAATCAGGGTATTGAAGTAGGGTAGTGGATACAAATACACTGATGGAGCAGGATGGGGGAATCAGGGTATTGTGGTAGGGTAGGTGATACAAATACACTGATGGAGCAGGATGGGGGAATCAGGGTATTGAAGTAGGGTAGCGGATACAAATACACTGATGGAGCAGGATGGGGGAATCAGGGTATTGTGGTAGGGTAGTGGATACAAATACACTGATGGAGCAGGATGGGGGAATCAGGGTATTGAAGTAGGGTAGCGGATACAAATACACTGATGGAGCAGGATTGGGGAATCAGGGTATTGAAGTAGGGTAGTGGATACAAATACACTGATGGAGCAGGATGGGGGAATCAGGGTATTGTAGTAGGGTAGTGGATACAAATACACTGATGGAGCAGGATGGGGGAATCAGGGTATTGAAGTAGGGTAGCGGATACAAATACACTGATGGAGCAGGATGGGGGAATCAGGGTATTGAAGTAGGGTAGCGGATACAAATACACTGATGGAGCAGGATGGGGGAATCAGGGTATTGAAGTAGGGTAGTGGATACAAATACACTGATGGAACAGGATGGGGGATTCAGGGTATTGTAGTAGGGTAGCGGATACAAATACACTGATGGAGCAGGATGGGGGAATCAGGGTATTGTGGTAGGGTAGTGGATACAAACACACTGATGGAGCAGGATGGGGGAATCAGGGTATTGAAGTAGGGTAGCGGATACAAATACACTGAT
This sequence comes from Gibbula magus, assembly GCA_936450465.1. Classification (NCBI taxonomy): domain Eukaryota; kingdom Metazoa; phylum Mollusca; class Gastropoda; order Trochida; family Trochidae; genus Gibbula; species Gibbula magus. Next base: position 23,296,499 of record OW388305.1, on the reverse strand, counting down.
GGAGAAGGATGGGGGAATCAGGGTATTGAAGTAGGGTAGTGGATACAAATACACTGATGGAGCAGGATGGGGGAATCAGGGTATTGTGGTAGGGTAGGTGTTACAAATACACTGATGGAGCAGGATGGGGGAATCAGGGTATTGAAGTAGGGTAGCGGATACAAATACACTGATGGAGCAGGATGGGGGAATCAGGGTATTGTGGTAGGGTAGTGGATACAAATACACTGATGGAGCAGGATGGGGGAATCAGGGTATTGAAGTAGGGTAGCGGATACAAATACACTGATGGAGCAGGATGGGGGAATCAGGGTATTGAAGTAGGGTAGTGGATACAAATACACTGATGGAGCAGGATGGGGGAATCAGGGTATTGTGGTAGGGTAGTGGATACAAATACACTGATGGAGCAGGATGGGGGAATCAGGGTATTGTGGTAGGGTAGTGGATACAAATACACTGATGGAGCAGGATGGGGGAATCAGGGTATTGAAGTAGGGTAGCGGATACAAATACACTGATGGAGCAGGATGGGGGAATCAGGGTATTGTAGTAGGGTAGTGGATACAAATACACTGATGGAGCAGGATGGGGGAATCAGGGTATTGAAGTAGGGTAGTGGATACAAATACACTGATGGAGCAGGATGGGGGAATCAGGGTATTGTGGTAGGGTAGTGGATACAAATACACTGATGGAGCAGGATGGGGGAATCAGGGTATTGTGGTAGGGTAGTGGATACAAATACACTGATGGAACAGGATGGGGGAATCAGGGTATTGTAGTAGGGTAGCGGATACAAATACACTGATGGAGCAGGATGGGGGAATCAGGGTATTGTGGTAGGGTAGTGGATACAAACACCCTGATGGAGCAGGATGGGGGAATCAGGGTATTGAAGTAGGGTAGCGGATACAAATACACTGATGGAGCAGGATGGGGGAATCAGGGTATTGAAGTAGGGTAGTGGATACAAATACACTGATGGAGCAGGATGGGGGAATCAGGGTATTGTGGTAGGGTAGGTGATACAAATACACTGATGGAGCAGGATGGGGGAATCAGGGTATTGTGGTAGGGTAGCGGATACAAATACACTGATGGAGCAGGATGGGGGAATCAGGGTATTGTGGTAGGGTAGTGGATACAAATACACTGATGGAACAGGATGGGGGATTCAGGGTATTGTAGTAGGGTAGCGGATACAAATACACTGATGGAGCAGGATGGGGGAATCAGGGTATTGTGGTAGGGTAGTGGATACAAACACACTGATGGAGCAGGATGGGGGAATCAGGGTATTGAAGTAGGGTAGCGGATACAAATACACTGATGGAGCAGGATGGGGGAATCAGGGTATTGAAGTAGGGTAGTGGATACAAATACACTGATGGAGCAGGATGGGGGAATCAGGGTATTGTGGTAGGGTAGGTGATACAAATACACTGATGGAGCAGGATGGGGGAATCAGGGTATTGAAGTAGGGTAGCGGATACAAATACACTGATGGAGCAGGATGGGGGAATCAGGGTATTGTGGTAGGGTAGTGGATACAAATACACTGATGGAGCAGGATGGGGGAATCAGGGTATTGAAGTAGGGTAGCGGATACAAATACACTGATGGAGCAGGATGGGGGAATCAGGGTATTGAAGTAGGGTAGTGGATACAAATACACTGATGGAGCAGGATGGGGGAATCAGGGTATTGTGGTAGGGTAGTGGATACAAATACACTGATGGAGCAGGATGGGGGAATCAGGGTATTGTGGTAGGGTAGTGGATACAAATACACTGATGGAGCAGGATGGGGGAATCAGGGTATTGAAGTAGGGTAGCGGATACAAATACACTGATGGAGCAGGATGGGGGAATCAGGGTATTGTAGTAGGGTAGTGGATACAAATACACTGATGGAGCAGGATGGGGGAATCAGGGTATTGAAGTAGGGTAGTGGATACAAATACACTGATGGAGCAGGATGGGGGAATCAGGGTATTGTGGTAGGGTAGTGGATACAAATACACTGATGGAGCAGGATGGGGGAATCAGGGTATTGACGTAGGGTAGCGGATACAAATACACTGATGGAGCAGGATGGGGGAATCAGGGTATTGAAGTAGGGTAGTGGATACAAATACACTGATGGAGCAGGATGGGGGAATCAGGGTATTGTGGTAGGGTAGTGGATACAAATACACTGATGGAGCAGGATGGGGGAATCAGGGTATTGAAGTAGGGTAGCGGATACAAATACACTGATGGAGCAGGATGGGGGAATCAGGGTATTGAAGTAGGGTAGTGGATACAAATACACTGATGGAGCAGGATGGGGGAATCAGGGTATTGTGGTAGGGTAGTGGATACAAATACACTGATGGAGCAGGATGGGGGAATCAGGGTATTGAAGTAGGGTAGCGGATACAAATACACTGATGGAGCAGGATGGGGGAATCAGGGTATTGTGGTAGGGTAGTGGATACAAATACACTGATGGAGCAGGATGGGGGAATCAGGGTATTGTGGTAGGGTAGTGGATACAAATACACTGATGGAGCAGGATGGGGGAATCAGGGTATTGAAGTAGGGTAGCGGATACAAATACACTGATGGAGCAGGATGGGGGAATCAGGGTATTGAAGTAGGGTAGTGGATACAAATACACTGATGGAGCAGGATGGGGGAATCAGGGTATTGTGGTAGGGTAGTGGATACAAATACAATGATGGAGCAGGATGGGGGAATCAGGGTATTGAAGTAGGGTAGCGGATACAAATACACTGATGGAGCAGGATGGGGGAATCAGGGTATTGAAGTAGGGTAGTGGATACAAATACACTGATGGAGCAGGATGGGGGAATCAGGGTATTGTGGTAGGGTAGTGGATACAAATACACTGATGGAGCAGGATGGGGGAATCAGGGTATTGAAGTAGGGTAGCGGATACAAATACACTGATGGAGCAGGATGGGGGAATCAGGGTATTGTGGTAGGGTAGTGGATACAAATAAACTGATGGAGCAGGATGGGGGAATCAGGGTATTGAAGTAGGGTAGCGGATACAAATACACTGATGGAGCAGGATGGGGGAATCAGGGTATTGAAGTAGGGTAGCGGATACAAATACACTGATGGAGCAGGATGGGGGAATCAGGGTATTGAAGTAGGGTAGTGGATACAAATACACTGATGGAACAGGATGGGGGAATCAGGGTATTGAAGTAGGGTAGTGGATACAAATACACTCATGGAGCAGGATGGGGGAATCAGGGTATTGAAGTAGGGTAGCGGATACAAATACACTGATGGAGCAGGATGGGGGAATCAGGGTATTGAAGTAGGGTAGCGGATACAAATACACTGATGGAGCAGGATGAGTGAATCAGGGTATTGAAGTAGGATAGTGGATACAAATACACTGATGGAGCAGGATGGGGGAATAAGGGTATTGAAGTAGGGTAGCGGATACAAATACACTGATGGAGCAGGATGGGTGAATCAGGGTATTGAAGTAGGGTAGTGGATACAAATACACTGATGGAGCAGGATGGGGGAATCAGGGTATTGAAGTAGGGTAGTGGATACAAATACACTGATGGAGCAGGATGGGGGAATCAGGGTATTGAAGTAGGGTAGCGGATACAAATACACTGATGGAGCAGGATGAGGGAATCAGGGTATTGTAGTTGGGTAGCAGATACAAATACACTGTTGGAGCAGGATGGGGGAATCAGGGTATTGTGGTAGGGTAGTGGATACAAATAAACTGATGGAGCAGGAAGGGGGGATCAGGGTATTGAAGTAGGGTAGCGGATACAAATACATTGTTGGAGCAGGATGGGGGAATCAGGGTATTGAAGTAGGGTAGTGGATACAAATACACTGATGGAGCAGGATGGGGGAATCAGGGTATTGAAGTAGGGTAGTGGATACAAATACACTGATGGAGCAGGATGGGGGAATCAGGGTATTGAAGTAGGGTAGCGGATACAAATACACTGATGGAGCAGGATGGGGGAATCAGGGTATTGAAGTAGGGTAGTGGATACAAATACACTGATGGAGCAGGATGGGGGAATCAGGGTATTGAAGTAGGGTAGCGGATACAAATACACTGATGGAGCAGGATGAGTGAATCAGGGTATTGAAGTAGGATAGTGGATACAAATACACTGATGGAGCAGGATGGTGGAATAAGGGTATTGAAGTAGGGTAGCGGATACAAATACACTGATGGAGCAGGATGGGTGAATCAGGGTATTGAAGTAGGGTAGTGGATACAAATACACTGATGGAGCAGGATGGGGGAATCAGGGTATTGAAGTAGGGTAGTGGATACAAATACACTGATGGAGCAGGATGGGGGAATCAGGGTATTGAAGTAGGGTAGCGGATGCAAATACACTGATGGAGCAGGATGAGTGAATCAGGGTATTGAAGTAGGATAGTGGATACAAATACACTGATGGAGCAGGATGGGGGAATAAGGGTATTGAAGTAGGGTAGCGGATACAAATACACTGATGGAGCAGGATGGGTGAATCAGGGTATTAAGGTAGGGTAGTGGATACAAATACACTGATGGAGCAGGATGGGGGAATCAGGGTATTGAAGTAGGGTAGTGGATACAAATACACTGATGGAGCAGGATGGGGGAATCAGGGTATTGAAGTAGGGTAGCGGATACAAATACACTGATGGAGCAGGATGAGTGAATAAGGGTATTGAAGTAAGATAGTGGGTACAAATACACTGATGGAGCAGGATGGGGGAATCAGGGTATTGAAGTAGGGTAGCGGATACAAATACACTGATGGAGCAGGATGGGGAAATCAGGGTATTGAAGTAGGGTAGCGGATACAAATACACTGATGGAGCAGGATGGGGGAATCAGGGTATTGAAGTAGGGTAGTGGATACAAATACACTGATGGAGCAGGATGGGGGAATCAGGGTATTGTGGTAGGGTAGTGGATACAAATACACTGATGGAGCAGGATGGGGGAATCAGGGTATTGAAGTAGGGTAGCGGATACAAATACACTGATGGAGCAGGATGGGGGAATCAGGGTATTGAAGTAGGGTAGCGGATACAAATACACTGATGGAGCAGGATGGGGGAATCAGGGTATTTTGGTAGGGTAGTGGATACAAATACACTGATGGAGCAGGATGGGGGAATCAGGGTATTGAAGTAGGGTAGCGGATACAAATACACTGATGGAGCAGGATGGGGGAATCAGGGTATTTTGGTAGGGTAGTGGATACAAATACACTGATGGAGCAGGATGGGGGAATCAGGGTATTGAAGTAGGGTAGCGGATACAAATACACTGATGGAGCAGGGTGGGGGAATCAGGGTATTGAAGTATGGTAGCGGATACAAATACACTGATGGAGCAGGATGGGGGAATCAGGGTATTGAAGTAGGGTAGCGGATACAAATACACTGATGGAGCAGGATGGGGGAATCGGGGTATTGAAGTAGGGTAGTGGATACAAAAACACTGATGGAGCAGGATGGGGGAATCAGGGTGTTGAAGTAGGGTAGCGGATACAAATACACTGATGGAGCAGGATGGGGGAATCAGGGTTTTGAAGTAGGGTAGCGGATACAAATACACTGATGGAGCAGGATGGGGGAATCAGGGTATTGAAGTAGGGTAGCGGATACAAATACACTGATGGAGCAGGATGGGGGAATCAGGGTATTGAAGTAGGGTAGTGGATACAAATACACTGATGGAGCAGGATGGGGGAATCAGGGTATTGAAGTAGGGTAGCGGATACAAATACACTGATTGAGCAGGATGGGGGAATCAGGGTATTGAAGTAGGGTAGTGGATACAAATACACTGATGGAGCAGGATGGGGGAATCAGGGTATTGAAGTAGGGTAGCGGATACAAATACACTGATGGAGCAGGATGGGGGAATCAGGGTATTGTGGTAGGGTAGTGGATACAAATACACTGATGGAGCAGGATGGGGGAATCAGGGTATTGAAGTAGGGTAGCGGGTACAAATACACTGATGGAGCAGGATGGGGGAATCAGGGTATTGAAGTAGGGTAGTGGATACAAATACACTGATGGAGCAGGATGGGGGAATCAGGGTATTGAAGTAGGGTAGCGGATACAAATACACTGATGGAGCAGGATGGGGGAATCGGGGTATTGAAGTAGGGTAGTGGATACAAAAACACTGATGGAGCAGGATGAGGGAATCAGGGTATTGAAGTAGGGTAGCGGATACAAATACAATGATTGAGCAGGATGAGGGAATCAGGGTATTGTGGTAGGGTAGCGGATACAAATACACTGATGGAGCAGGATGGGGGAATCAGGGTATTGAAGTTGGGTAGCGGATACAAATACACTGATGGAGCAGGATGAGGGAATCAGGGTATTGAAGTAGGGTAGCGGATACAAATACACTGATGGAGTATGATGAGGGAATCAGGGTATTGTAGTTGGGTAGCAGATACAAATACACTGATGGAGTATGATGAGGGAATCAGGGTATTGAAGTAGGGTAGTAGATACAAATACACTGATGGGGCAGGATGAGGGAATCAGGGTATTGTGGTAGGGTAGTAGATACAAATACACTGATGGAGCAGGATGGGGGAATCAGGGTATTGTGGTAGGGTAGCTTATACAAATACACTGATGGAGCAGGATGAGTGAATCAGGGTATTGAAGTAGGGTAGTGGATACAAATACACTGATGGAGCAGGATGGGGGAATCAGGGTATTGTGGTAGAGTAGTGGATACAAATACACTGATGGAGCAGGATGAGGGAATCAGGGTATTGAAGTAGGGTAGCGGATACAAATACACTGATGGAGTATGATGAGGGAATCAGGGTATTGTGGTAGGGTAGTGGATACAAATACACTGATGGAGCAGGATGAGGGAATCAGGGTATTGAAGTAGGGTAGCGGATACAAATACACTGATGGAGCAGGATGAGTGAATCAGGGTACTGAAGTAGGGTAGTGGATACAAATACACTGATGGAGCAGGATGGGGGAATCAGGGTATTGAAGTAGGGTAGCGGATACAAATACACTGATGGAGCAGGATGGGGGAATCAGGGTATTGAAGTAGGGTAGTGGATACAAATACACTGATGGAGCAGGATGGGGGAATCAGGGTATTGAAGTAGGGTAGCGGATACAAATACACTGATGGAGCAGGATGAGGGAATCAGGGTATTGTAGTTGGGTAGCAGATACAAATACACTGTTGGAGCAGGATGGGGGAATCAGGGTATTGTGGTAGGGTAGTGGATACAAATAAACTGATGGAGCAGGAAGGGGGGATCAGGGTATTGAAGTAGGGTAGCGGATACAAATACATTGTTGGAGCAGGATGGGGGAATCAGGGTATTGAAGTAGGGTAGTGGATACAAATACACTGATGGAGCAGGATGGGGGAATCAGGGTATTGAAGTAGGGTAGTGGATACAAATACACTGATGGAGCAGGATGGGGGAATCAGGGTATTGAAGTAGGGTAGCGGATACAAATACACTGATGGAGCAGGATGGGGGAATCAGGGTATTGAAGTAGGGTAGTGGATACAAATACACTGATGGAGCAGGATGGGGGAATCAGGGTATTGAAGTAGGGTAGCGGATACAAATACACTGATGGAGCAGGATGAGTGAATCAGGGTATTGAAGTAGGATAGTGGATACAAATACACTGATGGAGCAGGATGGTGGAATAAGGGTATTGAAGTAGGGTAGCGGATACAAATACACTGATGGAGCAGGATGGGTGAATCAGGGTATTGAAGTAGGGTAGTGGATACAAATACACTGATGGAGCAGGATGGGGGAATCAGGGTATTGAAGTAGGGTAGTGGATACAAATACACTGATGGAGCAGGATGGGGGAATCAGGGTATTGAAGTAGGGTAGCGGATGCAAATACACTGATGGAGCAGGATGAGTGAATCAGGGTATTGAAGTAGGATAGTGGATACAAATACACTGATGGAGCAGGATGGGGGAATAAGGGTATTGAAGTAGGGTAGCGGATACAAATACACTGATGGAGCAGGATGGGTGAATCAGGGTATTAAGGTAGGGTAGTGGATACAAATACACTGATGGAGCAGGATGGGGGAATCAGGGTATTGAAGTAGGGTAGTGGATACAAATACACTGATGGAGCAGGATGGGGGAATCAGGGTATTGAAGTAGGGTAGCGGATACAAATACACTGATGGAGCAGGATGAGTGAATAAGGGTATTGAAGTAAGATAGTGGGTACAAATACACTGATGGAGCAGGATGGGGGAATCAGGGTATTGAAGTAGGGTAGCGGATACAAATACACTGATGGAGCAGGATGGGGAAATCAGGGTATTGAAGTAGGGTAGCGGATACAAATACACTGATGGAGCAGGATGGGGGAATCAGGGTATTGAAGTAGGGTAGTGGATACAAATACACTGATGGAGCAGGATGGGGGAATCAGGGTATTGTGGTAGGGTAGTGGATACAAATACACTGATGGAGCAGGATGGGGGAATCAGGGTATTGAAGTAGGGTAGCGGATACAAATACACTGATGGAGCAGGATGGGGAAATCAGGGTATTGAAGTAGGGTAGCGGATACAAATACACTGATGGAGCAGGATGGGGGAATCAGGGTATTGAAGTAGGGTAGTGGATACAAATACACTGATGGAGCAGGATGGGGGAATCAGGGTATTGTGGTAGGGTAGTGGATACAAATACACTGATGGAGCAGGATGGGGGAATCAGGGTATTGAAGTAGGGTAGCGGATACAAATACACTGATGGAGCAGGATGGGGGAATCAGGGTATTGAAGTAGGGTAGTGGATACAAATACACTGATGGAGCAGGATGGGGGAATCAGGGTATTGAAGTAGGGTAGCGGATACAAATACACTGATGGAGCAGGATGGGGGAATCAGGGTATTTTGGTAGGGTAGTGGATACAAATACACTGATGGAGCAGGATGGGGGAATCAGGGTATTGAAGTAGGGTAGCGGATACAAATACACTGATGGAGCAGGGTGGGGGAATCAGGGTATTGAAGTATGGTAGCGGATACAAATACACTGATGGAGCAGGATGGGGGAATCAGGGTATTGAAGTAGGGTAGCGGATACAAATACACTGATGGAGCAGGATGGGGGAATCGGGGTATTGAAGTAGGGTAGTGGATACAAAAACACTGATGGAGCAGGATGGGGGAATCAGGGTATTGAAGTAGGGTAGCGGATACAAATACACTGATGGAGCAGGATGGGGGAATCAGGGTTTTGAAGTAGGGTAGCGGATACAAATACACTGATGGAGCAGGATGGGGGAATCAGGGTATTGAAGTAGGGTAGCGGATACAAATACACTGATGGAGCAGGATGGGGGAATCAGGGTATTGAAGTAGGGTAGTGGATACAAATACACTGATGGAGCAGGATGGGGGAATCAGGGTATTGAAGTAGGGTAGCGGATACAAATACACTGATTGAGCAGGATGGGGGAATCAGGGTATTGAAGTAGGGTAGTGGATACAAATACACTGATGGAGCAGGATGGGGGAATCAGGGTATTGAAGTAGGGTAGCGGATACAAATACACTGATGGAGCAGGATGGGGGAATCAGGGTATTGTGGTAGGGTAGTGGATACAAATACACTGATGGAGCAGGATGGGGGAATCAGGGTATTGAAGTAGGGTAGCGGGTACAAATACACTGATGGAGCAGGATGGGGGAATCAGGGTATTGAAGTAGGGTAGTGGATACAAATACACTGATGGAGCAGGATGGGGGAATCAGGGTATTGAAGTAGGGTAGCGGATACAAATACACTGATGGAGCAGGATGGGGGAATCGGGGTATTGAAGTAGGGTAGTGGATACAAAAACACTGATGGAGCAGGATGAGGGAATCAGGGTATTGAAGTAGGGTAGCGGATACAAATACAATGATTGAGCAGGATGAGGGAATCAGGGTATTGTGGTAGGGTAGCGGATACAAATACACTGATGGAGCAGGATGGGGGAATCAGGGTATTGAAGTAGGGTAGCGGATACAAATACACTGATGGAGCAGGATGAGGGAATCAGGGTATTGAAGTAGGGTAGCGGATACAAATACACTGATGGAGTATGATGAGGGAATCAGGGTATTGTAGTTGGGTAGCAGATACAAATACACTGATGGAGTATGATGAGGGAATCAGGGTATTGAAGTAGGGTAGTAGATACAAATACACTGATGGGGCAGGATGAGGGAATCAGGGTATTGTGGTAGGGTAGTAGATACAAATACACTGATGGAGCAGGATGGGGGAATCAGGGTATTGTGGTAGGGTAGCTTATACAAATACACTGATGGAGCAGGATGAGTGAATCAGGGTATTGAAGTAGGGTAGTGGATACAAATACACTGATGGAGCAGGATGGGGGAATCAGGGTATTGTGGTAGAGTAGTGGATACAAATACACTGATGGAGCAGGATGAGGGAATCAGGGTATTGAAGTAGGGTAGCGGATACAAATACACTGATGGAGTATGATGAGGGAATCAGGGTATTGTGGTAGGGTAGTGGATACAAATACACTGATGGAGCAGGATGAGGGAATCAGGGTATTGAAGTAGGGTAGCGGATACAAATACACTGATGGAGCAGGATGAGTGAATCAGGGTACTGAAGTAGGGTAGTGGATACAAATACACTGATGGAGCAGGATGGGGGAATCAGGGTATTGAAGTAGGGTAGCGGATACAAATACACTGATGGAGCAGGATGGGGGAATCAGGGTATTGAAGTAGGGTAGCGGATACAAATACACTGATGGAGCAGGATGAGTGAATCAGGGTATTGAAGTAGGGTAGCGGATACAAATACACTGATGAAGCAGGATGAGTGAATCAGGGTATTGAAGTAGGGTAGCGGATACAAATACACTGATGAAGCAGGATGAGTGAATCAGGGTATTGAAGTAGGGTAGAGGATACAAATACACTGATGGAGCAGGTGGGGGAATCAAGGTATTGTGGTAGGGTAGTGGATACAAATACACTGATGGAGCAGGATGGGGGAATCAGGGTATTGTAGTAGGGTAGTGGATATAAATACACTGATGGAGCAGGATGGGGGAATCAGGGTATTGAAGTAGGGCAGCGGATACAAATACACTGATGGAGCAGGATGGGGGAATCAGGGTATTGAAGTAGGGTAGCGGATACAAATACACTGACGGAGCAGGATGGGGGAATCAGGGTATTGAAGTAGGGTAGTGGATACAAATACACTGATGGAGCAGGATGGGGGAATAAGGGTATTGTGGTAGGGTAGTGGATACAAATACACTGATGGAGCAGGATGGGGGAATCAGGGTATTGAAGTAGGGTAGTGGATACAAATACACTGATGGAGCAGGATGGGGGAATCAGGGTATTGAAGTAGGGTAGTGGATACAAATACACTGATGGAGCAGGATGGGGGAATCAGGGTATTGTGGTAGGGTAGTGGATACAAATACACTGATGGAGCAGGATGGGGGAATCAGGGTATTGAAGTAGGGTAGCGGATACAAATACACTGATGGAGCAGGATGGGGGAATCAGGGTATTGAAGTAGGGTAGCGGATACAAATACACTGATGGAGCAGGATGGGGGAATCAAGGTATTGAAGTAGGGTAGTGGATACAAATACACTGATGGAGCAGGATGGGGGAATCAGGGTATTGTGGTAGGGTAGTGGATACAAATACACTGATGGAGCAGGATGGGGGAATCAGGGTATTGTGGTAGGGTAGGTGATACAAATACACTGATGGAGCAGGATGGGGGAATCAAGGTATTGAAGTAGGGTAGTGGATACAAATACACTGATGGAGCAGGATGGGGGAATCAGGGTATTGTGGTAGGGTAGTGGATACAAATACACTGATGGAGCAGGATGGGGGAATCAGGGTATTGAAGTAGGGTAGTGGATACAAATACACTGATGGAGCAGGATGGGGGAATCAGGGTATTGTGGTAGGGTAGTGGATACAAATACACTGATGGAGCAGGATGGGGGAATCAGGGTATTGAAGTAGGGTAGCGGATACAAATACACTGATGGAGCAGGATGGGGGAATCAGGGTATTGAAGTAGGGTAGTGGATACAAATACACTGATGGAGCAGGATGGGGGAATCAGGGTATTGTGGTAGGGTAGGTGATACAAATACACTGATGGAGCAGGATGGGGGAATCAGGGTATTGAAGTAGGGTAGCGGATACAAATACACTGATGGAGCAGGATGGGGGAATCAGGGTATTGTGGTAGGGTAGTGGATACAAATACACTGATGGAGCAGGATGGGGGAATCAGGGTATTGAAGTAGGGTAGCGGATACAAATACACTGATGGAGCAGGATGGGGGAATCAGGGTATTGAAGTAGGGTAGTGGATACAAATACACTGATGGAGCAGGATGGGGGAATCAGGGTATTGTAGTAGGGTAGTGGATACAAATACACTGATGGAGCAGGATGGGGGAATCAGGGTATTGAAGTAGGGTAGCGGATACAAATACACTGATGGAGCAGGATGGGGGAATCAGGGTATTGAAGTAGGGTAGCGGATACAAATACACTGATGGAGCAGGATGGGGGAATCAGGGTATTGAAGTAGGGTAGTGGATACAAATACACTGATGGAACAGGATGGGGGATTCAGGGTATTGTAGTAGGGTAGCGGATACAAATACACTGATGGAGCAGGATGGGGGAATCAGGGTATTGTGGTAGGGTAGTGGATACAAACACACTGATGGAGCAGGATGGGGGAATCAGGGTATTGAAGTAGGGTAGCGGATACAAATACACTGATGGAGAAGGATGGGGGAATCAGGGTATTGAAGTAGGGTAGTGGATAAAAATACACTGATGGAGCAGGATGGGGGAATCAGGGTATTGTGGTAGGGTAGGTGATACAAATACACTGATGGAGCAGGATGGGGGAATCAGGGTATTGAAGTAGGGTAGCGGATACAAATACACTGATGGAGCAGGATGGGGGAATCAGGGTATTGTGGTAGGGTAGTGGATACAAATACACTGATGGAGCAGGATGGGGGAATCAGGGTATTGAAGTAGGGTAGCGGATACAAATACACTGATGGAGCAGGATGGGGGAATCAGGGTATTGAAGTAGGGTAGTGGATACAAATACACTGATGGAGCAGGATGGGGGAATCAGGGTATTGTGGTAGGGTAGTGGATACAAATACACTGATGGAGCAGGATGGGGGAATCAGGGTATTGTGGTAGGGTAGGGGATACAAATACACTGATGGAGCAGGATGGGGGAATCAGGGTATTGAAGTAGGGTAGCGGATACAAATACACTGATGGAGCAGGATGGGGGAATCAGGGTATTGTAGTAGGGTAGCGGATACAAATACACTGATGGAGCAGGATGGGGGAATCAGGGTATTGAAGTAGGGTAGTGGATACAAATACACTGATGGAGCAGGATGGGGGAATCAGGGTATTGTGGTAGGGTAGTGGATACAAATACACTGATGGAGCAGGATGGGGGAATCAGGGTATTGTGGTAGGGTAGTGGATACAAATACACTGATGGAACAGGATGGGGGATTCAGGGTATTGTAGTAGGGTAGCGGATACAAATACACTGATGGAGCAGGATGGGGGAATCAGGGTATTGTGGTAGGGTAGTGGATACAAACACCCTGATGGAGCAGGATGGGGGAATCAGGGTATTGAAGTAGGGTAGCGGATACAAATACACTGATGGAGCAGGATGGGGGAATCAGGGTATTGAAGTAGGGTAGTGGATACAAATACACTGATGGAGCAGGATGGGGGAATCAGGGTATTGTGGTAGGGTAGGTGATACAAATACACTGATGGAGCAGGATGGGGGAATCAGGGTATTGTGGTAGGGTAGTGGATACAAATACACTGATGGAGCAGGATGGGGGAATCAGGGTATTGTGGTAGGGTAGTGGATACAAATACACTGATGGAACAGGATGGGGGAATCAGGGTATTGTAGTAGGGTAGCGGATACAAATACACTGATGGAGCAGGATGGGGGAATCAGGGTATTGTGGTAGGGTAGTGGATACAAACACACTGATGGAGCAGGATGGGGGAATCAGGGTATTGAAGTAGGGTAGCGGATACAAATACACTGATGGAGCAGGATGGGGGAATCAGGGTATTGAAGTAGGGTAGCGGATACAAATACACTGATGGAGCAGGATGGGGGAATCAGGGTATTGAAGTAGGGTAGTGGATACAAATACACTGATGGAACAGGATGGGGGATTCAGGGTATTGTAGTAGGGTAGCGGATACAAATACACTGATGGAGCAGGATGGGGGAATCAGGGTATTGTGGTAGGGTAGTGGATACAAACACACTGATGGAGCAGGATGGGGGAATCAGGGTATTGAAGTAGGGTAGCGGATACAAATACACTGATGGAGAAGGATGGGGGAATCAGGGTATTGAAGTAGGGTAGTGGATAAAAATACACTGATGGAGCAGGATGGGGGAATCAGGGTATTGTGGTAGGGTAGGTGATACAAATACACTGATGGAGCAGGATGGGGGAATCAGGGTATTGAAGTAGGGTAGCGGATACAAATACACTGATGGAGCAGGATGGGGGAATCAGGGTATTGTGGTAGGGTAGTGGATACAAATACACTGATGGAGCAGGATGGGGGAATCAGGGTATTGAAGTAGGGTAGCGGATACAAATACACTGATGGAGCAGGATGGGGGAATCAGGGTATTGAAGTAGGGTAGTGGATACAAATACACTGATGGAGCAGGATGGGGGAATCAGGGTATTGTGGTAGGGTAGTGGATACAAATACACTGATGGAGCAGGATGGGGGAATCAGGGTATTGTGGTAGGGTAGTGGATACAAATACACTGATGGAGCAGGATGGGGGAATCAGGGTATTGAAGTAGGGTAGCGGATACAAATACACTGATGGAGCAGGATGGGGGAATCAGGGTATTGTAGTAGGGTAGTGGATACAAATACACTGATGGAGCAGGATGGGGGAATCAGGGTATTGAAGTAGGGTAGTGGATACAAATACACTGATGGAGCAGGATGGGGGAATCAGGGTATTGTGGTAGGGTAGTGGATACAAATACACTGATGGAGCAGGATGGGGGAATCAGGGTATTGTGGTAGGGTAGTGGATACAAATACACTGATGGAACAGGATGGGGGATTCAGGGTATTGTAGTAGGGTAGCGGATACAAATACACTGATGGAGCAGGATGGGGGAATCAGGGTATTGTGGTAGGGTAGTGGATACAAACACCCTGATGGAGCAGGATGGGGGAATCAGGGTATTGAAGTAGGGTAGCGGATACAAATACACTGATGGAGCAGGATGGGGGAATCAGGGTATTGAAGTAGGGTAGTGGATACAAATACACTGATGGAGCAGGATGGGGGAATCAGGGTATTGTGGTAGGGTAGGTGATACAAATACACTGATGGAGCAGGATGGGGGAATCAGGGTATTGTGGTAGGGTAGTGGATACAAATACACTGATGGAGCAGGATGGGGGAATCAGGGTATTGTGGTAGGGTAGTGGATACAAATACACTGATGGAACAGGATGGGGGATTCAGGGTATTGTAGTAGGGTAGCGGATACAAATACACTGATGGAGCAGGATGGGGGAATCAGGGTATTGTGGTAGGGTAGTGGATACAAACACACTGATGGAGCAGGATGGGGGAATCAGGGTATTGAAGTAGGGTAGCGGATACAAATACACTGATGGAGCAGGATGGGGGAATCAGGGTATTGAAGTAGGGTAGTGGATACAAATACACTGATGGAGCAGGATGGGGGAATCAGGGTATTGTGGTAGGGTAGGTGATACAAATACACTGATGGAGCAGGATGGGGGAATCAGGGTATTGAAGTAGGGTAGCGGATACAAATACACTGATGGAGCAGGATGGGGGAATCAGGGTATTGTGGTAGGGTAGTGGATACAAATACACTGATGGAGCAGGATGGGGGAATCAGGGTATTGAAGTAGGGTAGCGGATACAAATACACTGATGGAGCAGGATGGGGGAATCAGGGTATTGAAGTAGGGTAGTGGATACAAATACACTGATGGAGCAGGATGGGGGAATCAGGGTATTGTGGTAGGGTAGTGGATACAAATACACTGATGGAGCAGGATGGGGGAATCAGGGTATTGTGGTAGGGTAGTGGATACAAATACACTGATGGAGCAGGATGGGGGAATCAGGGTATTGAAGTAGGGTAGCGGATACAAATACACTGATGGAGCAGGATGGGGGAATCAGGGTATTGTAGTAGGGTAGCGGATACAAATACACTGATGGAGCAGGATGGGGGAATCAGGGTATTGAAGTAGGGTAGTGGATACAAATACACTGATGGAGCAGGATGGGGGAATCAGGGTATTGTGGTAGGGTAGTGGATACAAATACACTGATGGAGCAGGATGGGGGAATCAGGGTATTGAAGTAGGGTAGCGGATACAAATACACTGATGGAGCAGGATGGGGGAATCAGGGTATTGAAGTAGGGTAGTGGATACAAATACACTGATGGAGCAGGATGGGGGAATCAGGGTATTGTGGTAGGGTAGTGGATACAAATACACTGATGGAGCAGGATGGGGGAATCAGGGTATTGAAGTAGGGTAGCGGATACAAATACACTGATGGAGCAGGATGGGGGAATCAGGGTATTGAAGTAGGGTAGTGGATACAAATACACTGATGGAGCAGGATGGGGGAATCAGGGTATTGTGGTAGGGTAGTGGATACAAATACACTGATGGAGCAGGATGGGGGAATCAGGGTATTGAAGTAGGGTAGCGGATACAAATACACTGATGGAGCAGGATGGGGGAATCAGGGTATTGTGGTAGGGTAGTGGATACAAATACACTGATGGAGCAGGATGGGGGAATCAGGGTATTGTGGTAGGGTAGTGGATACAAATACACTGATGGAGCAGGATGGGGGAATCAGGGTATTGAAGTAGGGTAGCGGATACAAATACACTGATGGAGCAGGATGGGGGAATCAGGGTATTGAAGTAGGGTAGTGGATACAAATACACTGATGGAGCAGGATGGGGGAATCAGGGTATTGTGGTAGGGTAGTGGATACAAATACAATGATGGAGCAGGATGGGGGAATCAGGGTATTGAAGTAGGGTAGCGGATACAAATACACTGATGGAGCAGGATGGGGGAATCAGGGTATTGAAGTAGGGTAGTGGATACAAATACACTGATGGAGCAGGATGGGGGAATCAGGGTATTGTGGTAGGGTAGTGGATACAAATACACTGATGGAGCAGGATGGGGGAATCAGGGTATTGAAGTAGGGTAGCGGATACAAATACACTGATGGAGCAGGATGGGGGAATCAGGGTATTGTGGTAGGGTAGTGGATACAAATACACTGATGGAGCAGGATGGGGGAATCAGGGTATTGAAGTAGGGTAGCGGATACAAATACACTGATGGAGCAGGATGGGGGAATCAGGGTATTGAAGTAGGGTAGCGGATACAAATACACTGATGGAGCAGGATGGGGGAATCAGGGTATTGAAGTAGGGTAGTGGATACAAATACACTGATGGAACAGGATGGGGGAATCAGGGTATTGTAGTAGGGTAGCGGATACAAATACACTGATGGAGCAGGATGGGGGAATCAGGGTATTGAAGTAGGGTAGCGGATACAAATACACTGATGGAGCAGGATGGGGGAATCAGGGTATTGAAGTAGGGTAGCGGATACAAATACACTGATGGAGCAGGATGAGTGAATCAGGGTATTGAAGTAGGATAGTGGATACAAATACACTGATGGAGCAGGATGGGGGAATAAGGGTATTGAAGTAGGGTAGCGGATACAAATACACTGATGGAGCAGGATGGGTGAATCAGGGTATTGAAGTAGGGTAGTGGATACAAATACACTGATGGAGCAGGATGGGGGAATCAGGGTATTGAAGTAGGGTAGTGGATACAAATACACTGATGGAGCAGGATGGGGGAATCAGGGTATTGAAGTAGGGTAGCGGATACAAATACACTGATGGAGCAGGATGAGGGAATCAGGGTATTGTAGTTGGGTAGCAGATACAAATACACTGTTGGAGCAGGATGGGGGAATCAGGGTATTGTGGTAGGGTAGTGGATACAAATAAACTGATGGAGCAGGAAGGGGGGATCAGGGTATTGAAGTAGGGTAGCGGATACAAATACATTGTTGGAGCAGGATGGGGGAATCAGGGTATTGAAGTAGGGTAGTGGATACAAATACACTGATGGAGCAGGATGGGGGAATCAGGGTATTGAAGTAGGGTAGTGGATACAAATACACTGATGGAGCAGGATGGGGGAATCAGGGTATTGAAGTAGGGTAGCGGATACAAATACACTGATGGAGCAGGATGGGGGAATCAGGGTATTGAAGTAGGGTAGTGGATACAAATACACTGATGGAGCAGGATGGGGGAATCAGGGTATTGAAGTAGGGTAGCGGATACAAATACACTGATGGAGCAGGATGAGTGAATCAGGGTATTGAAGTAGGATAGTGGATACAAATACACTGATGGAGCAGGATGGGGGAATAAGGGTATTGAAGTAGGGTAGCGGATACAAATACACTGATGGAGCAGGATGGGTGAACCAGGGTATTGAAGTAGGGTAGTGGATACAAATACACTGATGGAGCAGGATGGGGGAATCAGGGTATTGAAGTAGGGTAGTGGATACAAATACACTGATGGAGCAGGATGGGGGAATCAGGGTATTGAAGTAGGGTAGCGGATGCAAATACACTGATGGAGCAGGATGAGTGAATCAGGGTATTGAAGTAGGATAGTGGATACAAATACACTGATGGAGCAGGATGGGGGAATCAGGGTATTGAAGTAGGGTAGCGGATACAAATACACTGATGGAGCAGGATGGGTGAATCAGGGTATTGAAGTAGGGTAGTGGATACAAATACACTGATGGAGCAGGATGGGGGAATCAGGGTATTGAAGTAGGGTAGTGGATACAAATACACTGATGGAGCAGGATGGGGGAATCAGGGTATTGAAGTAGGGTAGCGGATACAAATACACTGATGGAGCAGGATGAGTGAATAAGGGTATTGAAGTAAGATAGTGGGTACAAATACACTGATGGAGCAGGATGGGGGAATCAGGGTATTGAAGTAGGGTAGCGGATACAAATACACTGATGGAGCAGGATGGGGATATCAGGGTATTGAAGTAGGGTAGCGGATACAAATACACTGATGGAGCAGGATGGGGGAATCAGGGTATTGAAGTAGGGTAGTGGATACAAATACACTGATGGAGCAGGATGGGGGAATCAGGGTATTGTGGTAGGGTAGTGGATACAAATACACTGATGGAGCAGGATGGGGGAATCAGGGTATTGAAGTAGGGTAGCGGATACAAATACACTGATGGAGCAGGATGGGGGAATCAGGGTATTGAAGTAGGGTAGTGGATACAAATACACTGATGGAGCAGGATGGGGGAATCAGGGTATTGAAGTAGGGTAGCGGATACAAATACACTGATGGAGCAGGATGGGGGAATCAGGGTATTTTGGTAGGGTAGAGGATACAAATACACTGATGGAGCAGGATGGGGGAATCAGGGTATTGAAGTAGGGTAGCGGATACAAATACACTGATGGAGCAGGGTGGGGGAATCAGGGTATTGAAGTATGGTAGCGGATACAAATACACTGATGGAGCAGGATGGGGGAATCAGGGTATTGAAGTAGGGTAGCGGATACAAATACACTGATGGAGCAGGATGGGGGAATCGGGGTATTGAAGTAGGGTAGTGGATACAAAAACACTGATGGAGCAGGATGGGGGAATCAGGGTATTGAAGTAGGGTAGCGGATACAAATACACTGATGGAGCAGGATGGGGGAATCAGGGTTTTGAAGTAGGGTAGCGGATACAAATACACTGATGGAGCAGGATGGGGGAATCAGGGTATTGAAGTAGGGTAGCGGATACAAATACACTGATGGAGCAGGATGGGGGAATCAGGGTATTGAAGTAGGGTAGTGGATACAAATACACTGATGGAGCAGGATGGGGGAATCAGGGTATTGAAGTAGGGTAGCGGATACAAATACACTGATTGAGCAGGATGGGGGAATCAGGGTATTGAAGTAGGGTAGTGGATACAAATACACTGATGGAGCAGGATGGGGGAATCAGGGTATTGAAGTAGGGTAGCGGATACAAATACACTGATGGAGCAGGATGGGGGAATCAGGGTATTGTGGTAGGGTAGTGGATACAAATACACTGATGGAGCAGGATGGGGGAATCAGGGTATTGAAGTAGGGTAGCGGATACAAATACACTGATGGAGCAGGATGGGGGAATCAGGGTATTGAAGTAGGGTAGTGGATACAAATAAACTGATGGAGCAGGATGGGGGAATCACGGTATTGAAGTAGGGTAGCGGATACAAATACACTGATGGAGCAGGATGGGGGAATCGGGGTATTGAAGTAGGGTAGTGGATACAAAAACACTGATGGAGCAGGATGAGGGAATCAGGGTATTGAAGTAGGGTAGCGGATACAAATACAATGATTGAGCAGGATGAGGGAATCAGGGTATTGTGGTAGGGTAGCGGATACAAATACACTGATGGAGCAGGATGGGGGAATCAGGGTATTGAAGTTGGGTAGCGGATACAAATACACTGATGGAGCAGGATGAGGGAATCAGGGTATTGTGGTAGGGTAGTGGATACAAATACACTGATGGAGCAGGATGGGGGAATCAGGGTATTGAAGTTGGGTAGCAGATACAAATACACTGATGGAGCAGGATGGGGGAATCAGGGTATTGAAGTAGGGTAGCGGATACAAATACACTGATGGAGCAGGATGAGGGAATCAGGGTATTGAATTTGGGTAGCAGATACAAATACACTGATGGAGCAGGATGGGGGAATCAGGGTAATGAAGTTGGGTAGCAGATACAAATACACTGATGGAGCAGGATGGGGGAATCAGGGTATTGAAGTAGGGTAGCGGATACAAATACACTGATGGAGCAGGATGGGGGAATCAGGGTATTGAAGAAGGGTAGTGGATACAAATACACTGATGGAGCAGGATGGGGGAATCAGGGTATTGAAGTAGGGTAGCGGATACAAATACACTGATGGAGCAGGATGGGGGAATCAGGGTATTGAAGTAGGGTAGCGGATACAAATACACTGATGGAGCAGGATGGGGGAATCAGGGTATTGAAGTAGGGTAGCGGAAAGAAATACACTGATGGAGCAGGATGGGGGAATCAGGGTATTGAAGTAGGGTAGCGGATACAAATACACTGATGGAGCAGGATGGGGGAATCAGGGTATTGTGGTAGGGTAGTGGATACAAATACACTGATGGAGCAGGATGGGGGAATCAGGGTATTGAAGTAGGGTAGCGGATACAAATACACTGATGGAGCAGGATGGGGGAATCAGGGTATTGAAGTAGGGTAGTGGATACAAATACACTGATGGAGCAGGATGAGGGAATCAGGGTATTGTGGTAGGGTAGTGGACACAAATACACTGATGGAGCAGGATGGGGGAATCAGGGTATTGAAGTAGGGTAGCGGATACAAATACACTGATGGAGCAGGATGAGGGAATCAGGGTATTGAAGTTGGGTATCAGATACAAATGCACTGATGGAGCAGGATGGGGGAATCAGGGTATTGAAGTAGGGTAGCGGATACAAATACACTGATGGAGCAGGATAGGGGAATCAGGGTATTGAAGTGGGGTAGCGGATACAAATACACTGATGGAGCAGGATGGGGGAATCAGGGTATTGTGGTAGGGTAGTGGATACAAATACACTGATGGAGCAGGATGGGGGAATCAGGGTATTGAAGTAGGGTAGCGGATACAAATACACTGATGGAGCAGGATGGGGGAATCAGGGTATTGAAGTAGGGTAGTGGATACAAATACACTGATGGAGCAGGATGGGGGAATCAGGGTATTGTGGTAGGGTAGTGGATACAAATACACTGATGGAGCAGGATGGGGGAATCAGGGTATTGTGGTAGGGTAGTGGATACAAATACACTGATGGAGCAGGATGGGGGAATCAGGGTATTGAAGTAGGGTAGCGGATACAAATACACTGATGGAGCAGGATGGGGGAATCAGGGTATTGTAGTAGGGTAGCGGATACAAATACACTGATGGAGCA
The DNA here is from genome assembly GCA_936450465.1 of Gibbula magus. NCBI lineage: Eukaryota > Metazoa > Mollusca > Gastropoda > Trochida > Trochidae > Gibbula > Gibbula magus. The sequence continues at coordinate 23,274,164 of OW388305.1, read as the reverse complement.
GGATGGGGGAATCAGGGTATTGAAGTAGGGTAGTGGATACAAATACACTGATGGAGCAGGATGGGGGAATCAGGGTATTGTGGTAGGGTAGTGGATACAAATACACTGTTGGAGCAGGATGGGGGAATCTGGGTATTGAAGTAGGGTAGCGGATACAAATACACTGATGGAGCAGGATGGGGGAATCAGGGTATTGAAGTAGGGTAGTGGATACAAATACACTGATGGAGCAGGATGGGGGAATCAGGGTATTGTGGTAGGGTAGTGGATACAAATACACTGATGGAGCAGGATGGGGGAATCAGGGTATTGAAGTAGGGTAGCGGATACAAATACACTGATGGAGCAGGATGGGGGAATCAGGGTATTGAAGTAGGGTAGTGGATACAAATACACTGATGGAGCAGGATGGGGGAATCAGGGTATTGTGGTAGGGTAGCGGATACAAATACACTGATGGAGCAGGATGGGGGAATCAGGGTATTGAAGTAGGGTAGCGGATACAAATACACTGATGGAGCAGGATGGGGGAATCAGGGTATTGTGGTAGGGTAGTGGATACAAATACACTGATGGAGCAGGATGGGGGAATCAGGGTATTGTGGTAGGGTAGTGGATACAAATACACTGATGGAGCAGGATGGGGGAATCAGGGTATTGAAGTAGGGTAGCGGATACAAATACACTGATGGAGCAGGATGGGGGAATCAGGGTATTGAAGTAGGGTAGTGGATACAAATACACTGATGGAGCAGGATGGGGGAATCAGGGTATTGTGGTAGGGTAGTGGATACAAATACAATGATGGAGCAGGATGGGGGAATCAGGGTATTGAAGTAGGGTAGCGGATACAAATACACTGATGGAGCAGGATGGGGGAATCAGGGTATTGAAGTAGGGTAGTGGATACAAATACACTGATGGAGCAGGATGGGGGAATCAGGGTATTGTGGTAGGGTAGTGGATACAAATACACTGATGGAGCAGGATGGGGGAATCAGGGTATTGTAGTAGGGTAGCGGATACAAATACACTGATGGAGCAGGATGGGGGAATCAGGGTATTGTGGTAGGGTAGTGGATACAAATACACTGATGGAGCAGGATGGGGGAATCAGGGTATTGAAGTAGGGTAGCGGATACAAATACACTGATGGAGCAGGATGGGGGAATCAGGGTATTGAAGTAGGGTAGCGGATACAAATACACTGATGGAGCAGGATGGGGGAATCAGGGTATTGAAGTAGGGTAGTGGATACAAATACACTGATGGAACAGGATGGGGGAATCAGGGTATTGTAGTAGGGTAGCGGATACAAATACACTGATGGAGCAGGATGGGGGAATCAGGGTATTGAAGTAGGGTAGCGGATACAAATACACTGATGGAGCAGGATGGGGGAATCAGGGTATTGAAGTAGGGTAGCGGATACAAATACACTGATGGAGCAGGATGAGTGAATCAGGGTATTGAAGTAGGATAGTGGATACAAATACACTGATGGAGCAGGATGGGGGAATAAGGGTATTGAAGTAGGGTAGCGGATACAAATACACTGATGGAGCAGGATGGGTGAATCAGGGTATTGAAGTAGGGTAGTGGATACAAATACACTGATGGAGCAGGATGGGGGAATCAGGGTATTGAAGTAGGGTAGTGGATACAAATACACTGATGGAGCAGGATGGGGGAATCAGGGTATTGAAGTAGGGTAGCGGATACAAATACACTGATGGAGCAGGATGAGGGAATCAGGGTATTGTAGTTGGGTAGCAGATACAAATACACTGTTGGAGCAGGATGGGGGAATCAGGGTATTGTGGTAGGGTAGTGGATACAAATAAACTGATGGAGCAGGAAGGGGGGATCAGGGTATTGAAGTAGGGTAGCGGATACAAATACATTGTTGGAGCAGGATGGGGGAATCAGGGTATTGAAGTAGGGTAGTGGATACAAATACACTGATGGAGCAGGATGGGGGAATCAGGGTATTGAAGTAGGGTAGTGGATACAAATACACTGATGGAGCAGGATGGGGGAATCAGGGTATTGAAGTAGGGTAGCGGATACAAATACACTGATGGAGCAGGATGGGGGAATCAGGGTATTGAAGTAGGGTAGTGGATACAAATACACTGATGGAGCAGGATGGGGGAATCAGGGTATTGAAGTAGGGTAGCGGATACAAATACACTGATGGAGCAGGATGAGTGAATCAGGGTATTGAAGTAGGATAGTGGATACAAATACACTGATGGAGCAGGATGGGGGAATCAGGGTATTGAAGTAGGGTAGCGGATACAAATACACTGATGGAGCAGGATGGGTGAACCAGGGTATTGAAGTAGGGTAGTGGATACAAATACACTGATGGAGCAGGATGGGGGAATCAGGGTATTGAAGTAGGGTAGTGGATACAAATACACTGATGGAGCAGGATGGGGGAATCAGGGTATTGAAGTAGGGTAGCGGATGCAAATACACTGATGGAGCAGGATGAGTGAATCAGGGTATTGAAGTAGGATAGTGGATACAAATACACTGATGGAGCAGGATGGGGGAATCAGGGTATTGAAGTAGGGTAGCGGATACAAATACACTGATGGAGCAGGATGGGTGAATCAGGGTATTGAAGTAGGGTAGTGGATACAAATACACTGATGGAGCAGGATGGGGGAATCAGGGTATTGAAGTAGGGTAGTGGATACAAATACACTGATGGAGCAGGATGGGGGAATCAGGGTATTGAAGTAGGGTAGCGGATACAAATACACTGATGGAGCAGGATGAGTGAATAAGGGTATTGAAGTAAGATAGTGGGTACAAATACACTGATGGAGCAGGATGGGGGAATCAGGGTATTGAAGTAGGGTAGCGGATACAAATACACTGATGGAGCAGGATGGGGATATCAGGGTATTGAAGTAGGGTAGCGGATACAAATACACTGATGGAGCAGGATGGGGGAATCAGGGTATTGAAGTAGGGTAGTGGATACAAATACACTGATGGAGCAGGATGGGGGAATCAGGGTATTGTGGTAGGGTAGTGGATACAAATACACTGATGGAGCAGGATGGGGGAATCAGGGTATTGAAGTAGGGTAGCGGATACAAATACACTGATGGAGCAGGATGGGGGAATCAGGGTATTGAAGTAGGGTAGTGGATACAAATACACTGATGGAGCAGGATGGGGGAATCAGGGTATTGAAGTAGGGTAGCGGATACAAATACACTGATGGAGCAGGATGGGGGAATCAGGGTATTTTGGTAGGGTAGTGGATACAAATACACTGATGGAGCAGGATGGGGGAATCAGGGTATTGAAGTAGGGTAGCGGATACAAATACACTGATGGAGCAGGGTGGGGGAATCAGGGTATTGAAGTATGGTAGCGGATACAAATACACTGATGGAGCAGGATGGGGGAATCAGGGTATTGAAGTAGGGTAGCGGATACAAATACACTGATGGAGCAGGATGGGGGAATCGGGGTATTGAAGTAGGGTAGTGGATACAAAAACACTGATGGAGCAGGATGGGGGAATCAGGGTATTGAAGTAGGGTAGCGGATACAAATACACTGATGGAGCAGGATGGGGGAATCAGGGTATTGAAGTAGGGTAGCGGATACAAATACACTGATGGAGCAGGATGTGGGAATCAGGGTATTGTAGTAGGGTAGCGGATACAAATACACTGATGGAGCAGGATGGGGGAATCAGGGTATTGAAGTAGGGTAGTGGATACAAATACACTGATGGAGCAGGATGGGGGAATCAGGGTATTGAAGTAGGGTAGCGGATACAAATACACTGATTGAGCAGGATGGGGGAATCAGGGTATTGAAGTAGGGTAGTGGATACAAATACACTGATGGAGCAGGATGGGGGAATCAGGGTATTGAAGTAGGGTAGCGGATACAAATACACTGATGGAGCAGGATGGGGGAATCAGGGTATTGTGGTAGGGTAGTGGATACAAATACACTGATGGAGCAGGATGGGGGAATCAGGGTATTGAAGTAGGGTAGCGGATACAAATACACTGATGGAGCAGGATGGGGGAATCAGGGTATTGAAGTAGGGTAGTGGATACAAATAAACTGATGGAGCAGGATGGGGGAATCACGGTATTGAAGTAGGGTAGCGGATACAAATACACTGATGGAGCAGGATGGGGGAATCGGGGTATTGAAGTAGGGTAGTGGATACAAAAACACTGATGGAGCAGGATGAGGGAATCAGGGTATTGAAGTAGGGTAGCGGATACAAATACAATGATTGAGCAGGATGAGGGAATCAGGGTATTGTGGTAGGGTAGCGGATACAAATACACTGATGGAGCAGGATGGGGGAATCAGGGTATTGAAGTTGGGTAGCGGATACAAATACACTGATGGAGCAGGATGAGGGAATCAGGGTATTGTGGTAGGGTAGTGGATACAAATACACTGATGGAGCAGGATGGGGGAATCAGGGTATTGAAGTTGGGTAGCAGATACAAATACACTGATGGAGCAGGATGGGGGAATCAGGGTATTGAAGTAGGGTAGCGGATACAAATACACTGATGGAGCAGGATGAGGGAATCAGGGTATTGAATTTGGGTAGCAGATACAAATACACTGATGGAGCAGGATGGGGGAATCAGGGTAATGAAGTTGGGTAGCAGATACAAATACACTGATGGAGCAGGATGGGGGAATCAGGGTATTGAAGTAGGGTAGCGGATACAAATACACTGATGGAGCAGGATGGGGGAATCAGGGTATTGAAGAAGGGTAGTGGATACAAATACACTGATGGAGCAGGATGGGGGAATCAGGGTATTGAAGTAGGGTAGCGGATACAAATACACTGATGGAGCAGGATGGGGGAATCAGGGTATTGAAGTAGGGTAGCGGATACAAATACACTGATGGAGCAGGATGGGGGAATCAGGGTATTGAAGTAGGGTAGCGGAAACAAATACACTGATGGAGCAGGATGGGGGAATCAGGGTATTGAAGTAGGGTAGCGGATACAAATACACTGATGGAGCAGGATGGGGGAATCAGGGTATTGTGGTAGGGTAGTGGATACAAATACACTGATGGAGCAGGATGGGGGAATCAGGGTATTGAAGTAGGGTAGCGGATACAAATACACTGATGGAGCAGGATTGGGGAATCAGGGTATTGAAGTAGGGTAGTGGATACAAATACACTGATGGAGCAGGATGAGGGAATCAGGGTATTGTGGTAGGGTAGTGGACACAAATACACTGATGGAGCAGGATGGGGGAATCAGGGTATTGAAGTAGGGTAGCGGATACAAATACACTGATGGAGCAGGATGAGGGAATCAGGGTATTGAAGTTGGGTATCAGATACAAATGCACTGATGGAGCAGGATGGGGGAATCAGGGTATTGAAGTAGGGTAGCGGATACAAATACACTGATGGAGCAGGATAGGGGAATCAGGGTATTGAAGTGGGGTAGCGGATACAAATACACTGATGGAGCAGGATGGGGGAATCAGGGTATTGTGGTACGGTAGTGGATACAAATACACTGATGGAGCAGGATGGGGGAATCAGGGTATTGTGGTAGGGTAGTGGATACAAATACACTGATGGAGCAGGATGGGGGAATCAGGGTATTGAAGTAGGGTAGCGGATACAAATACACTGATGGAGCAGGATGGGGGAATCGGGGTATTGAAGTAGGGTAGTGGATACAAAAACACTGATGGAGCAGGATGAGGGAATCAGGGTATTGAAGTAGGGTAGCGGATACAAATACACTGATGGAGCAGGATGGGGGAATCAGGGTATTGAAGTTGGGTAGCAGATACAAATACACTGATGGAGCAGGATGGGGGAATCAGGGTATTGAAGTAGGGTAGTGGATACAAATACACTGATGGAGCAGGATGGAGGAATCAGGGTATTGAAGTAGGGTAGCGGATACAAATACACTGATGGAGCAGGATGGGGGAATCAGGGTATTGAAGTAGGGTAGCGGATACAAATACACTGATGGAGCAGGATGGGGGAATCAGGGTATTGAAGTAGGGTAGCGGATACAAATACACTGATGGAGCAGGATGGGGGAATCAGGGTATTGAAGTAGGGTAGCGGATACAAATACACTGATGGAGCAGGATGGGGGAATCAGGGTATTGAAGTAGGGTAGCGGATACAAATACACTGATGGAGCAGGATGGGGGAATCAGGGTATTGAAGTAGGGTAGCGGATACAAATACACTGATGGAGCAGGATGGGGGAATCAGGGTATTGAAGTAGGGTAGCGGATACAAATACACTGATGGAGCAGGATGGGGGAATCAGGGTATTGAAGTAGGGTAGCGGATACAAATACACTGATGGAGCAGGATGGGGGAATCAGGGTATTGAAGTAGGGTAGCGGATACAAATACACTGATGGAGCAGGATGAGGGAATCAGGGTATTGAAGTAGGGTAGCGGATACAAATACACTGATGGAGCAGGATGGGGGAATCAGGGTATTGAAGTAGGGTAGCGGATACAAATACACTGATGGAGCAGGATGGGGGAATCAGGGTATTGTGGTAGGGTAGTGGATACAAATACACTGATGGAGCAGGATGGGGGAATCAGGGTATTGAAGTAGGGTAGCGGATACAAATACACTGATGGAGCAGGATGGGGGAATCAGGGTATTGAAGTAGGGTAGTGGATACAAATACACTGATGGAGCAGGATGGGGGAATCAGGGTATTGAAGTAGGGTAGCGGATACAAATACACTGATGGAGCAGGATGGGGGAATCAGGGTATTGAAGTAGGGTAGTGGATACAAATACACTGATGGAGCAGGATGGGGGAATCAGGGTATTGAAGTAGGGTAGCGGATACAAATACACTGATGGAGCAGGATGGGGGAATCAGGGTATTGTGGTAGGGTAGTGGATACAAATACACTGATGGAGCAGGATGGGGGAATCAGGGTATTGAAGTAGGGTAGCGGATACAAATACACTGATGGAGCAGGATGGGGGAATCAGGGTATTGAAGTAGGGTAGTGGATACAAATACACTGATGGAGCAGGATGGGGGAATCAGGGTATTGAAGTAGGGTAGCGGATACAAATACACTGATGGAGCAGGATGGGGGAATCGGGGTATTGAAGTAGGGTAGTGGATACAAAAACACTGATGGAGCAGGATGAGGGAATCAGGGTATTGAAGTAGGGTAGCGGATACAAATACAATGATGGAGCAGGATGAGGGAATCAGGGTATTGTGGTAGGGTAGCGGATACAAATACACTGATGGAGCAGGATGGGGGAATCAGGGTATTGAAGTTGGGTAGCGGATACAAATACACTGATGGAGCAGGATGAGGGAATCAGGGTATTGTGGTAGGGTAGTGGATACAAATACACTGATGGAGCAGGATGGGGGAATCAGGGTATTGAAGTTGGGTAGCAGATACAAATACACTGATGGAGCAGGATGGGGGAATCAGGGTATTGAAGTAGGGTAGCGGAAAGAAATACACTGATGGAGCAGGATGGGGGAATCAGGGTATTGAAGTAGGGTAGCGGATACAAATACACTGATGGAGCAGGATGGGGGAATCAGGGTATTGAAGTAGGGTAGCGGAAAGAAATACACTGATGGAGCAGGATGGGGGAATCAGGGTATTGAAGTAGGGTAGCGGATACAAATACACTGATGGAGCAGGATGGGGGAATCAGGGTATTGTGGTAGGGTAGTGGATACAAATACACTGATGGAGCAGGATGGGGGAATCAGGGTATTGAAGTAGGGTAGCGGATACAAATACACTGATGGAGCAGGATGGGGGAATCAGGGTATTGAAGTAGGGTAGTGGATACAAATACACTGATGGAGCAGGATGAGGGAATCAGGGTATTGTGGTAGGGTAGTGGACACAAATACACTGATGGAGCAGGATGGGGGAATCAGGGTATTGAAGTAGGGTAGCGGATACAAATACACTGATGGAGCAGGATGAGGGAATCAGGGTATTGAAGTTGGGTATCAGATACAAATGCACTGATGGAGCAGGATGGGGGAATCAGGGTATTGAAGTAGGGTAGCGGATACAAATACACTGATGGAGCAGGATAGGGGAATCAGGGTATTGAAGTGGGGTAGCGGATACAAATACACTGATGGAGCAGGATGGGGGAATCAGGGTATTGTGGTACGGTAGTGGATACAAATACACTGATGGAGCAGGATGGGGGAATCAGGGTATTGTGGTAGGGTAGTGGATACAAATACACTGATGGAGCAGGATGGGGGAATCAGGGTATTGAAGTAGGGTAGCGGATACAAATACACTGATGGAGCAGGATGGGGGAATCGGGGTATTGAAGTAGGGTAGTGGATACAAAAACACTGATGGAGCAGGATGAGGGAATCAGGGTATTGAAGTAGGGTAGCGGATACAAATACACTGATGGAGCAGGATGGGGGAATCAGGGTATTGAAGTTGGGTAGCAGATACAAATACACTGATGGAGCAGGATGGGGGAATCAGGGTATTGAAGTAGGGTAGTGGATACAAATACACTGATGGAGCAGGATGGAGGAATCAGGGTATTGAAGTAGGGTAGCGGATACAAATACACTGATGGAGCAGGATGGGGGAATCAGGGTATTGAAGTAGGGTAGCGGATACAAATACACTGATGGAGCAGGATGGGGGAATCAGGGTATTGAAGTAGGGTAGCGGATACAAATACACTGATGGAGCAGGATGGGGGAATCAGGGTATTGAAGTAGGGTAGCGGATACAAATACACTGATGGAGCAGGATGGGGGAATCAGGGTATTGAAGTAGGGTAGCGGATACAAATACACTGATGGAGCAGGATGGGGGAATCAGGGTATTGAAGTAGGGTAGCGGATACAAATACACTGATGGAGCAGGATGGGGGAATCAGGGTATTGAAGTAGGGTAGCGGATACAAATACACTGATGGAGCAGGATGGGGGAATCAGGGTATTGAAGTAGGGTAGCGGATACAAATACACTGATGGAGCAGGATGGGGGAATCAGGGTATTGAAGTAGGGTAGCGGATACAAATACACTGATGGAGCAGGATGGGGGAATCAGGGTATTGTGGTAGGGTAGTGGATACAAATACACTGATGGAGCAGGATGGGGGAATCAGGGTATTGAAGTAGGGTAGCGGATACAAATACACTGATGGAGCAGGATGGGGGAATCAGGGTATTGAAGTAGGGTAGTGGATACAAATACACTGATGGAGCAGGATGGGGGAATCAGGGTATTGAAGTAGGGTAGCGGATACAAATACACTGATGGAGCAGGATGGGGGAATCAGGGTATTGAAGTAGGGTAGTGGATACAAATACACTGATGGAGCAGGATGGGGGAATCAGGGTATTGAAGTAGGGTAGCGGATACAAATACACTGATGGAGCAGGATGGGGGAATCAGGGTATTGTGGTAGGGTAGTGGATACAAATACACTGATGGAGCAGGATGGGGGAATCAGGGTATTGAAGTAGGGTAGCGGATACAAATACACTGATGGAGCAGGATGGGGGAATCAGGGTATTGAAGTAGGGTAGTGGATACAAATACACTGATGGAGCAGGATGGGGGAATCAGGGTATTGAAGTAGGGTAGCGGATACAAATACACTGATGGAGCAGGATGGGGGAATCGGGGTATTGAAGTAGGGTAGTGGATACAAAAACACTGATGGAGCAGGATGAGGGAATCAGGGTATTGAAGTAGGGTAGCGGATACAAATACAATGATGGAGCAGGATGAGGGAATCAGGGTATTGTGGTAGGGTAGCGGATACAAATACACTGATGGAGCAGGATGGGGGAATCAGGGTATTGAAGTTGGGTAGCGGATACAAATACACTGATGGAGCAGGATGAGGGAATCAGGGTATTGTGGTCGGGTAGTGGATACAAATACACTGATGGAGCAGGATGGGGGAATCAGGGTATTGAAGTTGGGTAGCAGATACAAATACACTGATGGAGCAGGATGGGGGAATCAGGGTATTGAAGTAGGGTAGCGGATACAAATACACTGATGGAGCAGGATGAGGGAATCAGGGTATTGAAGTTGGGAAGCAGATACAAATACACTGATGGAGCAGGATGGGGGAATCAGGGTATTGAAGTTGGGTAGCAGATACAAATACACTGATGGAGCAGGATGGGGGAATCAGGGTATTGAAGTAGGGTAGCGGATACAAATACACTGATGGAGCAGGATGGGGGAATCAGGGTATTGAAGAAGGGTAGTGGATACAAATACACTGATGGAGCAGGATGGGGGAATCAGGGTATTGAAGTAGGGTAGCGGATACAAATACACTGATGGAGCAGGATGGGGGAATCAGGGTATTGAAGTAGGGTAGCGGATACAAATACACTGATGGAGCAGGATGGGGGAATCAGGGTATTGAAGTAGGGTAGCTGAAAGAAATACACTGATGGAGCAGGATGGGGGAATCAGGGTATTGAAGTAGGGTAGCGGATACAAATACACTGATGGAGCAGGATGGGGGAATCAGGGTATTGTGGTAGGGTAGTGGATACAAATACACTGATGGAGCAGGATGGGGGAATCAGGGTATTGAAGTAGGGTAGCGGATACAAATACACTGATGGAGCAGGATGGGGGAATCAGGGTATTGAAGTAGGGTAGTGGATACAAATACACTGATGGAGCAGGATGAGGGAATCAGGGTATTGTGGTAGGGTAGTGGACACAAATACACTGATGGAGCAGGATGGGGGAATCAGGGTATTGATCGAAGTAGGGTAGCGGATACAAATACACTGATGGAGCAGGATGAGGGAATCAGGGTATTGAAGTTGGGTATCAGATACAAATGCACTGATGGAGCAGGATGGGGGAATCAGGGTATTGAAGTAGGGTAGCGGATACAAATACACTGATGGAGCAGGATAGGGGAATCAGGGTATTGAAGTGGGGTAGCGGATACAAATACACTGATGGAGCAGGATGGGGGAATCAGGGTATTGTGGTACGGTAGTGGATACAAATACACTGATGGAGCAGGATGGGGGAATCAGGGTATTGTGGTAGGGTAGCGGATACAAATACACTGATGGAGCAGGATGGGGGAATCAGGGTATTGAAGTAGGGTAGCGGATACAAATACACTGATGGAGCAGGATGGGGGAATCGGGGTATTGAAGTAGGGTAGTGGATACAAAAACACTGATGGAGCAGGATGAGGGAATCAGGGTATTGAAGTAGGGTAGCGGATACAAATACACTGATGGAGCAGGATGGGGGAATCAGGGTATTGAAGTTGGGTAGCAGATACAAATACACTGATGGAGCAGGATGGGGGAATCAGGGTATTGAAGTAGGGTAGTGGATACAAATACACTGATGGAGCAGGATGGAGGAATCAGGGTATTGAAGTAGGGTAGCGGATACAAATACACTGATGGAGCAGGATGGGGGAATCAGGGTATTGAAGTAGGGTAGCGGATACAAATACACTGATGGAGCAGGATGGGGGAATCAGGGTATTGAAGTAGGGTAGCGGATACAAATACACTGATGGAGCAGGATGGGGGAATCAGGGTATTGAAGTAGGGTAGCGGATACAAATACACTGATGGAGCAGGATGGGGGAATCAGGGTATTGAAGTAGGGTAGCGGATACAAATACACTGATGGAGCAGGATGGGGGAATCAGGGTATTGAAGTAGGGTAGCGGATACAAATACACTGATGGAGCAGGATGGGGGAATCAGGGTATTGAAGTAGGGTAGCGGATACAAATACACTGATGGAGCAGGATGGGGGAATCAGGGTATTGAAGTAGGGTAGCGGATACAAATACACTGATGGAGCAGGATGGGGGAATCAGGGTATTGAAGTAGGGTAGCGGATACAAATACACTGATGGAGCAGGATGGGGGAATCAGGGTATTGAAGTAGGGTAGCGGATACAAATACACTGATGGAGCAGGATGGGGGAATCAGGGTATTGAAGTAGGGTAGCGGATACAAATACACTGATGGAGCAGGATGGGGGAATCAGGGTATTGTGGTAGGGTAGTGGATACAAATACACTGATGGAGCAGGATGGGGGAATCAGGGTATTGAAGTAGGGTAGCGGATACAAATACACTGATGGAGCAGGATGGGGGAATCAGGGTATTGAAGTAGGGTAGTGGATACAAATACACTGATGGAGCAGGATGAGGGAATCAGGGTATTGAAGTAGGGTAGCGGATACAAATACACTGATGGAGCAGGATGGGGGAATCAGGGTATTGAAGTAGGGTAGCGGATACAAATACACTGATGGAGCAGGATGGGGGAATCAGGGTATTGAAGTAGGGTAGCGGATACAAATACACTGATGGAGCAGGATGGGGGAATCAGGGTATTGAAGTAGGGTAGCGGATACAAATACACTGATGGAGCAGGATGGGGGAATCAGGGTATTGAAGTAGGGTAGCGGATACAAATACACTGATGGAGCAGGATGGGGGAATCAGGGTATTGAAGTAGGGTAGCGGATACAAATACACTGATGGAGCAGGATGGGGGAATCAGGGTATTGAAGTAGGGTAGCGGATACAAATACACTGATGGAGCAGGATGGGGGAATCAGGGTATTGAAGTAGGGTAGCGGATACAAATACACTGATGGAGCAGGATGGGGGAATCAGGGTATTGTGGTAGGGTAGTGGATACAAATACACTGATGGAGCAGGATGGGGGAATCAGGGTATTGAAGTAGGGTAGCGGATACAAATACACTGATGGAGCAGGATGGGGGAATCAGGGTATTGAAGTAGGGTAGTGGATACAAATACACTGATGGAGCAGGATGAGGGAATCAGGGTATTGTGGTAGGGTAGTGGATACAAATACACTGATTGAGCAGGATGGGGGAATCAGGGTATTGAAGTAGGGTAGCGGATACAAATACACTGATGGAGCAGGATGAGGGAATCAGGGTATTGAAGTTGGGTATCAGATACATATACACTGATGGAGCAGGATGGGGGAATCAGGGTATTGTGGTACGGCAGTGGATACAAATACACTGATGGAGCAGGATGGGGGAATCAGGGTATTGTGGTAGGGTAGTGGATACAAATACACTGATGGAGCAGGATGGGGGAATCAGGGTATTGAAGTAGGGTAGCGGATACAAATACACTGATGGAGCAGGATGGGGGAATCGGGGTATTGAAGTAGGGTAGTGGATACAAAAACACTGATGGAGCAGGATGAGGGAATCAGGGTATCGAAGTAGGGTAGCGGATACAAATACACTGATGGAGCAGGATGGGGGAATCAGGGTATTGAAGTTGGGTAGCAGATACAAATACACTGATGGAGCAGGATGGGGGAATCAGGGTATTGAAGTAGGGTAGTGGATACAAATACACTGATGGAGCAGGATGGGGGAATCAGGGTATTGAAGTAGGGTAGCGGATACAAATACACTGATGGAGCAGGATGGGGGAATCAGGGTATTGAAGTAGGGTAGCGGATACAAATACACTGATGGAGCAGGATGGGGGAATCAGGGTATTGAAGTAGGGTAGCGGATACAAATACACTGATGGAGCAGGATGGGGGAATCAGGGTATTGAAGTAGGGTAGCGGATACAAATACACTGATGGAGCAGGATGGGGGAATCAGGGTATTGAAGTAGGGTAGCGGATACAAATACACTGATGGAGCAGGATGGGGGAATCAGGGTATTGAAGTAGGGTAGCGGATACAAATACACTGATGGAGCAGGATGGGGGAATCAGGGTATTGAAGTAGGGTAGCGGATACAAATACACTGATGGAGCAGGATGGGGGAATCAGGGTATTGAAGTAGGGTAGCGGATACAAATACACTGATGGAGCAGGATGGGGGAATCAGGGTATTGAAGTAGGGTAGCGGATACAAATACACTGATGGAGCAGGATGGGGGAATCAGGGTATTGTGGTAGGGTAGTGGATACAAATACACTGATGGAGCAGGATGGGGGAATCAGGGTATTGAAGTAGGGTAGCGGATACAAATACACTGATGGGGCAGGATGAGGGAATCAGGGTATTGAAGTAGGGTATCGGATACAAATACACTGATGGAGCAGGATGGGGGAATCAGGGTATTGAAGTAGGGTAGCGGATACAAATACACTGATGGAGCAGGATGGGGGAATCAGGGTATTGAAGTAGGGTAGCGGATACAAATACACTGATGGAGCAGGATGGGGGAATCAGGGTATCGAAGTAGGGTAGCGGATACAAATACACTGATGGAGCAGGATGGGGGAATCAGGGTATTGTGGTAGGGTAGTGGATACAAATACACTGATGGAGCAGGATGGGGGAATCAGGGTATTGAAGTAGGGTAGCGGATACAAATACACTGATGGAGCAGGATGGGGGAATCAGGGTATTGAAGTAGGGTAGTGGATACAAATACACTGATGGAGCAGGATGAGGGAATCAGGGTATTGTGGTAGGGTAGTGGATACAAATACACTGATTGAGCAGGATGGGGGAATCAGGGTATTGAAGTAGGGTAGCGGATACAAATACACTGATGGAGCAGGATGAGGGAATCAGGGTATTGAAGTTGGGTATCAGATACATATACACTGATGGAGCAGGATGGGGGAATCAGGGTATTGTGGTACGGTAGTGGATACAAATACACTGATGGAGCAGGATGGGGGAATCAGGGTATTGTGGTAGGGTAGTGGATACAAATACACTGATGGAGCAGGATGGGGGAATCAGGGTATTGAAGTAGGGTAGCGGATACAAATACACTGATGGAGCAGGATGGGGGAATCGGGGTATTGAAGTAGGGTAGTGGATACAAAAACACTGATGGAGCAGGATGAGGGAATCAGGGTATCGAAGTAGGGTAGCGGATACAAATACACTGATGGAGCAGGATGGGGGAATCAGGGTATTGAAGTTGGGTAGCAGATACAAATACACTGATGGAGCAGGATGGGGGAATCAGGGTATTGAAGTAGGGTAGTGGATACAAATACACTGATGGAGCAGGATGGGGGAATCAGGGTATTGAAGTAGGGTAGCGGATACAAATACACTGATGGAGCAGGATGGGGGAATCAGGGTATTGAAGTAGGGTAGCGGATACAAATACACTGATGGAGCAGGATGGGGGAATCAGGGTATTGAAGTAGGGTAGCGGATACAAATACACTGATGGAGCAGGATGGGGGAATCAGGGTATTGAAGTAGGGTAGCGGATACAAATACACTGATGGAGCAGGATGGGGGAATCAGGGTATTGAAGTAGGGTAGCGGATACAAATACACTGATGGAGCAGGATGGGGGAATCAGGGTATTGAAGTAGGGTAGCGGATACATATACACTGATGGAGCAGGATGGGGGAATCAGGGTATTGAAGTAGGGTAGCGGATACAAATACACTGATGGAGCAGGATGGGGGAATCAGGGTATTGAAGTAGGGTAGCGGATACAAATACACTGATGGAGCAGGATGGGGGAATCAGGGTATTGAAGTAGGGTAGCGGATACAAATACACTGATGGAGCAGGATGGGGGAATCAGGGTATTGTGGTAGGGTAGTGGATACAAATACACTGATGGAGCAGGATGGGGGAATCAGGGTATTGAAGTAGGGTAGCGGATACAAATACACTGATGGGGCAGGATGAGGGAATCAGGGTATTGAAGTAGGGTATCGGATACAAATACACTGATGGAGCAGGATGGGGGAATCAGGGTATTGAAGTAGGGTAGCGGATACAAATACACTGATGGAGCAGGATGGGGGAATCAGGGTATTGAAGTAGGGTAGCGGATACAAATACACTGATGGAGCAGGATGGGGGAATCAGGGTATCGAAGTAGGGTAGCGGATACAAATACACTGATGGAGCAGGATGGGGGAATCAGGGTATTGTGGTAGGGTAGTGGATACAAATACACTGATGGAGCAGGATGGGGGAATCAGGGTATTGAAGTAGGGTAGCGGATACAAATACACTGATGGAGCAGGATGGGGGAATCAGGGTATTGAAGTAGGGTAGTGGATACAAATACACTGATGGAGCAGGATGAGGGAATCAGGGTATTGTGGTAGGGTAGTGGATACAAATACACTGATGGAGCAGGATGGGGGAATCAGGGTATTGAAGTAGGGTAGCGGATACAAATACACTGATGGAGCAAGATGAGGGAATCAGGGTATTGAAGTTGGGTAGCAGATACAAATACACTGATGGAGCAGGATGGGGGAATCAGGGTATTGAAGTAGGGTAGTGGATACAAATACACTGATGGAGCAGGATGGGGGAATCAGGGTATTGAAGTAGGGTAGCGGATACAAATACACTGATGGAGCAGGATGGGGGAATCAGGGTATTGAAGTAGGGTAGCGGATACAAATACACTGATGGAGCAGGATGGGGGAATCAGGGTATTGTGGTAGGGTAGTGGATACAAATACACTGATGGAGCAGGATGGGGGAATCAGGGTATTGTGGTAGGGTAGTGGATACAAATACACTGATGGAGCAGGATGGGGGAATCAGGGTATTGAAGTAGGGTAGCGGATACAAATACACTGATGGAGCAGGATGGGGGAATCAGGGTATTGAAGTAGGGTAGCGGATACAAATACACTGATGGAGCAGGATGGGGGAATCAGGGTATTGAAGTAGGGTAGCGGATACAAATACACTGATGGAGCAGGATGGGGGAATCAGGGTATTGAAGTAGGGTAGTGGATACAAATACACTGATGGAGCAGGATGGGGGAATCAGGGTATTGAAGTAGGGTAGCGGATACAAATACACTGATGGAGCAGGATGGGGGAATCAGGGTATTGAAGTAGGGTAGTGGATACAAATACACTGATGGAGCAGGATGGGGGAATCAGGGTATTGAAGTAGGGTAGTGGATACAAATACACTGATGGAGCAGGATGGGGTATTTGTGAACAGTGGGAAGGACTTATACGTGTCATTCAAAGGGAATCGGACCTGGACAAATATAAGCGCACGTCGTGACTAGCATGTGTTTCACATTCATGTTTGGATTATAGGAGTATAGTTGATCAGATCAGTGAGTATCAAATCATATTCATATTTATGAAATGTATGTAGCATAAACACACAACGTTTTCGACCACTCTAGTGTCTAATGTTTGTATATACATGTGCTATTATTTATCTTACCTTTGTTATCTCACAAGCTGTATTTCCGTGTACATATGTATCCAATATTGAGTTACTGTATATATCAACTTTTCTGTTCTCCTCATTAGATCCACTGAGAGATTCTGCATTGCCAAACTATCATGTATTTTGGAAATCATTGTCATGTCAACGAATAACCCGACCTAATATCCGCACTTGTAAAATATATCAACATGAAGTAAACAAGCCATATGGGTAATGACATAATACAACATCGTGCGGCGATCGGGTTATTCAACTGTTTCACGTGCTCTAGTAGCAATAAGAAATGTCTGAAATTCAGTATTATACTTTGCAACAAAAACCTATTTTTCAAGTTCCTGTGTACTGAAACTGAAGCGATGTGTAATTTGCTATTGTTAGAAATGAAAGCCTGTTGCGTGCTTATGTTTCTGTGTCTACTTCAATCACAAGTAACTAATGTCAATATCACCTTGATTATCCTATTGTTACTTCAGCTTGCTGGGGACGTAGAGTCTAACCCAGGTCCTATTGTTCATGAAAACAACTTATTGTCAATTTTCCACTTAAATGCTAGGAGTATTCGTACTAAACAAGCGCATTTATCAGAACACCTATCTGAATATGATATAGTAAGTTTCACAGAGACTCATCTAGATGAAAATGTAGATAATGAAACATTAGCATGGGAAAACTTTCACGACCCAATACGCAGAGACAGAACTGCGTTCGGGGGAGGTGTAATGATATATATTTCTCAACAGTTATCATTTGAAAGACTCCATGATCTCGAAAATATATATGATGAGTCGATATGGGTTAAGATTTTTCTTCCTCAAAAACCTTTGATATTATGCACAGCATACAGACCTGAAAGTAATACAGCCAACTTTTGGGGTAGATTTGACAATAGTATTGATGGTGCTTTAGATATTTCAAATAAGATTACCATTGTCGGGGATCTAAATGAAAATTTACTTTCCCTCTCCAAACTGAATTTAACAGACATCCTACTGAAAAATAACTTGCGCAACATCATAACAGAACCAACAAGGGTAACCAAGACAACCAGCACACTTCTAGATCCAATTATAGTCAGTGATGAAGTTAACATTGTAGAAAGTGGTGTTGTTGAGTTTGATAGAACTATAAGTGATCACAAAGGCACATTTGTCAGCATTGACGTGCATATGTCAACTAAGATTGCATATCCTAGAAAGGTTTTGTGTTACAAAGATGGTGATTATAATAAGCTGAATGGACTTATTTACGATACAGATTGGTTATCAATGTTTAGTGACTGTTCGGATATTGACGATGCTTGCTGTGTATTTTATGAACGTTTTAATACTTATGTCAAACAATGTATTCCTTCTAAAATTGTGATAATTAGACCTAATGACAAACCGTGGTATGACTCAAATATTCGTCGTGAAAGTAGGAAGCGGGATCGACTAAGAAAAAAAGGCAAAGAGAACTCAGAATGACTCTGACGTTATAAAGTACAAAAAACAGCGTAATAAAGTTAACAACATGAAATGTTATGCGAAAGAACATTTTTATTCGAACCTTGATGAATTTCTATTTGAACTCTATGGCGAAAATAAATCATCGTACTGGAAAATGTTGCGCAGTTTGATAAAGACGTCAGGTTCTGCTTCCTCCATTCCCGCTTTAAAGAGAAATGTTATGAAGAATGTCCATCAACATTTTCTGATGTTGATAAAGCTAACATGTTAAATGAATATTTCGAGTCAATATCTAATCTGAAACATGCAGATAGTACTGATCTACCACAGTTTGCCAAGCGTACAGATGCTTCATTAGAGACCATCAAAATAGAAGAGAAAGAAGTTTCAGATGTCATTAAATGTTTAATTCTTAAGAAGGCTGCTGGACCAGACCAGATAAGTCATCAGTTACTGAGAAAACTGTTAACTCTATTAGCTCAGTCCTATGTATATTGTTTAACATGTCTCTTGATTTGTGTGTATATCCTAGCCAATGGAAGTATGCAAATGTTATGCCTTTATTTAAGAAAGGTGATCATTCACTTGTATCTAATTATCGCCCGATTTCGCTTATTAGTTGTGTTGGTAAAGTGTTTGAAAGAGCGGTATTTAAGCATGTTTATAATTATTCTGTGTCAAACAATTTGTTATACAAATATCAGTGTGGTTTCCGCAGAGGACATTCAACTGTACAACAACTTGTAGAAATATATAATCAAATTTGTACTTCGCTTGATAACAAGGAATATTATTGTATGGTATTTTGTGATGTATCAAAGGCATTTGATAGAGTTTGGCATAGAGGGCTTATGCTTAAATTGCAGATGTATGGAGTACAGGGAAAGCTGCTTGATTGGTTTTATAGTTATGTAAGCGATCGCAATCAATCAGTTTTTGTTCATGGGGCGTTATCTAAGCCAATAGTGTTGAAGACAGGAGTTCCCCAGGGATCAGTTTTAGGCCCCTTTCTCTTTATTGTGTATGTAAATGCGATAGCAGATAAACTATATTGTATAACCCGGCTTTTCGCCGATGATACTTCGCTTGGGATCAAATCAAAGGAAAAACAATTGGTGGAAAGAGTTATGAATGAAAATTTAGAACTTTTAAGCAATTGGGCAAACGACTGGTTAATTTCTTATAATCCCGAGAAAACAGAGGCTATGCTATTTACATCGAAAGATAACGATCAAGACATTAACTTGAACTTTGACGGCTGCGGTATTAAAACAGTTGATTGTCATAAGCATTTGGGTTTAACATTTTCATCTAATGGGAGTTGGCACCATCATATTGAACACATTGTCAAAAAGACCTCTAAAATGATAGGAGCATTTCGGAAATTAAAGTTTCTACTTAATAGAACAACACTATCTAAAATATATACTGTTTTTATAAGACCACACTTTGAGTATGCATGTGAAGTATGGGATGGATGTTTGATTGAACAAGCTGATAAATTAGAAAAACTTCAACTTGAAGCGGCCCGAATAGTAACTGGTCTTCCAAGATATGCCTCTGCGAGTTCTTTATACTACGAAACAGGGTGGGATTTTCTTTCAGAAAGAAGAAGGAGATGTAAATTAACATTATTTTATAAAATACAGAAAGGCCTTGCGCCAGCTTTTCTTCAGGATTTACTCCCGCCTTTAGTGGGCAATATGACACGATATGTATTAAGAAATTCCAATAATTATAGCCAACCTTATACACGACTCAAGTACTCAATATCATCGTTTATTCCATCATCAATTAAATTATGGAACAACATTCCTTTAGCAATAAGAGACTGTGATTCTGTTGCCTCATTTAAATCCAATATTCAAGTCAAAGTAAAATGTGCACCTGTATACTTTTCTTACGGAATTAGAAAACTAAATATCTTACATACAAGACTAAGATATATGAAGAGCTCACTTAATTACGATTTATTTAAAATAAGTGTAAGAAATAATGCATGTTGTCAATGTGGCCACAACTGTGAACATGTATTTCATTATTCCCTTGAATGTCCTTTGTATATTACTCAAAGACAAAATATTTTATTTCATTAGATAATATTGTCAGAAACAGAGCTTTAATTAATATTAGTCTTCTTTTACATGGCAATGCAGGTCTCTCTATTTGTGAAAATCAGAATGTTTTCAAACTTGTACATATCTACATTTCTCAAACTAAACGTTTTCTCTGACTTCTTTTGTACATATCCTGACTGCCTGTCCGTCTCTTGTTGCATATTGTTGTGAGAAGAATCGTGTAATTATCTGGAGAGGGCTTTTCTAAGTTGGATAACTTGTGCCCAATCCATTTCTTGAATGAATAAAATATGTTTCAATCAAATCAGGGTATTGTGGTAGGGTAGTGGATACAAATACACTGATGGAGCAGGATGGGGGAATCAGGGTATTGAAGTAGGGTAGTAGATACAAATACACTGATGGAGCAGGATGAGTGAATCAGGGTATTGAAGTAGGGTAGTGGATACAAATACACTGATGGAGCAGGATGGGGGAATCAGGGTATTGAAGTAGGGTAGTGGATACAAATACACTGATGGAGCAGGATGAGGGAATCAGGGTATTGAAGTAGGGTAGCGGATACAAATACACTGATGGAGCAGGATGGGGGAATCGGGGTATTGAAGTAGGGTAGTGGATACAAATACACTGATGGAGCAGGATGGGGGAATCAGGGTATTGAAGTAGGGTAGTGGATACAAATACACTTAGTGTACAAGCTACAGATTATCTGATTAATTTACTTCCACCAGTCACTGAAACTATTTCTCATTATAACTTGCGTAACAAATCAAATTTATCTATTCCAAAATTTCGAACTGCAATCCTTCAAAAGTCTTTTATCTACGACTGTGCTTATCTATGGAATAATCTTTCCTCGACAATAAGATGTTCAAATTCATTATCATCATTTAAAGCAAAATTATCTGAAAAAGTGTGTTAAATCCAAAAATATTTTCTATTCGGTGATAGGAAGATGAACATTAAAGTAAGTTTAGAAATTCTTGTAGTTCCCTAAACGCTGATCTGTATCGTGTCAATTTATCTGAAAGTTAATCTTGCATGTGTGGTGGTTTAGTTGAAGATGTCTATCATTTCTTCTTGATTTACCCAAGACATGCTAATTTCCGTTTAGCATAAAAGCAAAGATTTCATAATTTAAATGCAGAATGTGATCTTAATACAATTCTTTATGGAAATCCAAATCTTCCACAAACAGTCAATGAAAACATATTTCACAATGTTCATAAATTCATTGGAACGAGTAAACGGTTCAATTAATACATAAATACTTATGTATCTATGTATACAATATTCAAAGTGCATTTTGTCATAATAATAATATTTCTAATTGTGTGTTGCCTTAATAATGTATATTACAAGTTAACCCACTTCGTCACTTGAAGATTTCTTATTCTCTTCTGCATACATTGTTTTATGATGACCCCCAAGCTGGACCGCTGTTCTGTTGATTGGTTGCTCACGGACGTTGGGAGCGGAACATTGAAATCATTCACTCCCTTGGCCGACTGCAGGTATGACGTAGTGTTTATGTCTTCATTGAAACCAAATAATTAGTTACTTTTAGTTGAATTTCAATGTAAATAGTTTTACTTTTTCATATGATTTAGTGTAGTTTCAAATCTTTCTTTTTCAGATGTTCTTATTCCCATTTTAAATTATAACATTTGCTTTCTGAATAGGAATAAGTTACCACATACAAGAGTTTGATTCATCTGGAACACTACGTGTAGTCAGGTGATCTTATTTGTCTATTAGCCACACACTCTTGTACAAAATATATATAAAGATGCATAGATTTACATGTATACGTTACTACAATCCAGTTTTAACATTTTGCTTCAGAAGAATATGTTTTGAAAAATTCATTAAAACTTAAAACGAAAAAGAAAATACGATCACTTCTTTCTAGAAGAGACAATATTCTAATATTGTATATGATATATTATATATGTACCCGCTTACCTGTCTTCAGGAAATTTCAAATATTCAGACATTGAAATTTAAGTAATATGCCACCTTCTGATTGGGCTAAACTAGGTCACGTGATTGGTAAACATTCTCCTGTGACGGTTATGAATTATAACATTCATACTTTGAGGGTTATACAAAATAACCGCCGTAACTGTTAATGATCTTTTACATGTCGATATATTAAACTTGAAAGGTTTTTTTGGTTTATATATAGGTAGATTGTTTACATATTACATTGCATTAGTGAATAATCGAACGTCTGTTGAGTGATGTACCAATTGCTTTTCTTGAATTGAATTCCAATTGCGACATGTTACCATATTATGGGTAACAATGATTAATACTTTTTCTCTCGTTAATAATTTCTTTAGGATTCCGTAAATCTTTAAGATTATGCTTGAGCTTTACTCGTGCCATCATTTAATGAGAAACTATGAACAGTTACATTGTACGAGGGACACTTTTCATTTCTCCATTCAGAGGATCTTAAGATTTTCGTCAAATTCATTAGCACAGAAATGTCTTATATATATACGTCTGATTTTCATTTTTACGTTTACGTTTCATTTTTAATACGTATATCTAAGAAAGGGAAACTTGTTTTCATTGCATACCATTACATGTTTTGCAGGAGTTACAATATTTGACTGATCTCCCTTATTTTTTTCTCTCCAAAGTATGAAGTTATTATACTGATTCAGCCGATACATTTCTATTTTCGAAATTATTTCCCATGGAGGTATAGAGATTTTTTTCTAGGTAATTTAAATTAGCATAGAGGATATGAATTTAGTCGCCATTGTCGTTCTGAGAATTTGAATATAAGAACAGAAATGTATTAAAAATAGAATTTTCGAAAATGAATTTAAGAGAAGCATATTGAAAAATAATAGATATTTGTTATATACATCTAAGTTGTTCAAATGAAACAAAATATACATTTTGTTTAAAGTTTGATTATTACAGCTCATAAGACACATAGACTATGCATATTGAAAAAAGTTAAGCACCCCCAATTAACATTCGAAACTACAGGCAACCGTCAACACATTTTGAACCGTATAAAAAAGCAAAATATCGCTGCCGAGGAAAGTCGATTTTAAATGATGTTTTATAGGGACATGATTTCTAAACCCGCAAATTCATACATACTAGTATAATGCTTTTATTTTATTTCCCTTCAAATACAACCCCGGTGTTATACTAGTTTTTCAGAATGGCTTTTGGCCAGATTGTTTCATAAAATGTAGAAATTTGATTAATAAAAGTTGTTATCGACATAAATAACCTTATTGAACTGATATTTGTTGGACTCTCCTATTTCCTCTAGTTACGGAAATTTGAAAACATAAATTTCTCAGAAATATAACCAGATAATATTTTGAAATTAAAATTTAGTTTAGTTGGCTTCTGAAGACATGATGTTTCTCTATTTCAATCGTGTTTATCACTCGTGGATTGAATTATCTTGTGTTTTGTATGGTAACGTTTCTTTTGTTGTTGAGTGTAAAACCTGATGCTGTGGGAACATTTCGCTAATTTAACTGAATTAATCTCTCTGGACGTGAGAAAAGTAAATCAGGTGAAAGATTTCTTCAAATAAAAATTACAAATATTGACGTTTTAAGACATTAGGACTGAAGATGCACGTATACTGGTACTGATTTATAACCAAACAGAACTATTGCCCTGTGAATACACTACGTGATAAAATTTAGGTTTCTGATGTCAAAACAACTTTTGCAGATACTAAAGTTGATCTGTTGACTTAAAAGAATGGAACCAATATTCACTTTCATTTCTCAGTATAACGTAACATGTAAATAAAAAATTTCAAAAGATGAAAAACGTTATCTGAATAAATTTCTTAAACTGCTAGATAATGAATATCTAACACCATACGGTTACTCTTCCTAACACATTGTCTCCTTTCTTCAAACAAGTTTTGCTGGTGAAAAAACGAGGGGTGCTTAACTTTTGCCATACTTATGTGTAGTTGAAATACTCTTGAAAGCAGCGTTAAACCCCAACTTACTTCAATATGTATAACTGCATAATAGCAATAGTCATTGTTCTGTGAACTCCAGTGTTGTTCGTTATGTCTCGTGGGTGAGTGATGCAACTCTACTGTGGGAGGAGCTAATATTTTTGTATCTATTTGTTTCAATATAATTGAGGAATGTTTCACATTTAACATCAAAATTAGTTATATCTAAAATGCCTAGAGGTTATATGGTTGATCACCACGAGGAAATCCCAAGTAGATCATAATCATTTATTTTCTTTATTTTTTTTAACAGACTGCCATCCTCGTCGTCTAAGGGCTGCTGTTGTGAAGGGACGTGACTCTAGTTGGAGGTTTGTCTGTTTGAGGTGTCCAATCCTAAGTCAGCTATCCCCACCATTAGCTTAGGGGTGAATAGCTGCAGGCTTTGCCAGGATTGGTATAACAAGGCTGCATGTCCTTGTTTAGATTTAAGGGCCATGCTTATCATGGTAGTTAGGGACCACACAGTTCCCCGTGTGGTGTATTTGTATCCGCTACCCTACTTCAATACCCTGATTCCCTCATCCTGCTCCATCAGTGTATTTGTATCCGCTACCCTACTTCAATACCCTGATTCCCCCATCCTGCTCCATCAGTGTATTTGTATCCGCTACCCTACTTCAATACCCTGATTCCCCCATCCTGCTCCATCAGTGTATTTGTATCCGCTACCCTACTTCAATACCCTGATTCCCCCATCCTGCTCCATCAGTGTATTTGTATCCACTACCCTACTTCAATACCCTGATTCACTCATCCTGCTCCATCAGTGTATTTGTATCCGCTACCCTACTTCAATACCCTGATTCCCCCATCCTGCTCCATCAGTGTATTTGTATCCGCTACCCTACTTCAATACCCTGATTCCCTCATCCTGCTCCATCAGTGTATTTGTATCCACTACCCTACCACAATACCCTGATTCACTCATCCTGCTCCATCAGTGTATTTGTATCCGCTACCCTACCACAATACCCTGATTCCCTCATCCTGCTCCATCAGTGTATTTGTATCCACTACCCTACTTCAATACCCTGATTCCCTCATCCTGCTCCATCAGTGTATTTGTATCCACTACCCTACTTCAATACCCTGATTCCCCCATCCTGCTCCATCAGTGTATTTGTATCCACTACCCTACTTCAATACCCTGATTCCCCCATCCTGCTCCATCAGTGTATTTGTATCCACTACCCTACTTCAATACCCTGATTCCCCCATCCTGCTCCATCAGTGTATTTGTATCCGCTACCCTACTTCAATACCCTGATTCCCCCATCCTGCTCCATCAGTGTATTTGTATCCGCTACCCTACTTCAATACCCTGATTCCCCCATCCTGCTCCATCAGTGTATTTGTATCCACTACCCTACTTCAATACCCTGATTCACTCATCCTGCTCCATCAGTGTATTTGTATCCGCTACCCTACTTCAATACCCTGATTCCCCCATCCTGCTCCATCAGTGTATTTGTATCCGCTACCCTACTTCAATACCCTGATTCCCTCATCCTGCTCCATCAGTGTATTTGTATCCACTACCCTACCACAATACCCTGATTCCCTCATCCTGCTCCATCAGTGTATTTGTATCCGCTACCCTACTTCAATACCCTGATTCCCCCATCCTGCTCCATCAGTGTATTTGTATCCACTACCCTACTTCAATACCCTGATTCACTCATCCTGCTCCATCAGTGTATTTGTATCCGCTACCCTACTTCAATACCCTGATTCCCCCATCCTGCTCCATCAGTGTATTTGTATCCGCTACCCTACTTCAATACCCTGATTCCCCCATCCTGCTCCATCAGTGTATTTGTATCCACTACCCTACTTCAATACCCTGATTCCCCCATCCTGCTCCATCAGTGTATTTGTATCCACTACCCTACCATAATACCCTGATTCTCCGATTCCTATAACTGTCATATGGCTATAACTAATTTGTCTTCAAATATCGGGCAAACTTTTCCATTAATATTGACATTGATGTTCAAATATGTTACAATTACCCTTTATCAAATGGCCCCAGAGAATAACCCTCCTTCAACTGGACCCGGACAATTACACTTAGTCAATTGGACCCGGACAATTACCCCCAACCAATTGAAACCACAGTGAAAACAGACAATTACCATGATCACACGTTTATTACTAAAAAATATCCACCATTGGTAGTACATGAGTAAGTAGTGTAGTATACATAGAATGTACAACAAGATAACTGCATATATCAGATAATTCAATCAATTGGTCACAGACAATCTTAATAAACTTAAATAGTTGTTTAAGGGTAGACATTTTACTAGAAAATAGTTGACGAAACTTAGCCAGGAATAATTAGGTTCATTCAACAATAACTTACGAAAATCCATACAAACTACATTTAAATCTACAGTGGAACTCACCTCAAATCAAATGTAAATCACACAACTTACAAAATCTTTTGCGATATTTTCTATTGAAGTTCGTGATTGCTAGTTCTAAACTTAAGGATGATTTGTATATAATCTTAGGTAGGAGAGCGCTTCAAAATTGTATAATAACCTCCTTTTGATCAACTGCTTATATCGTTCCTCCATGATTGTGACAATTGGTCTTTTAAAACTGATTCAACCTTGGAGATGATCCATGAATTTGAGTAGAGATGAGGGTTATCAAAAACATCAGGCAATCCACATTTACAAAGAATATGTTTGAAACGACTTAACCATGAATAGCTCATTTTCGTTTCATTTACTTTAGTAATGAATTGGAGGATAAATGCTGCTATTGTGTTATTTGGATGCGAAAATGTCAGTTTGAAATAAGTCGTTTCGAAATTTGGAGCTGTAAAGGTTCTCTTCCAAATTCTTCGTATACCATAACATTTGGTGTATTTATACCTTGAACCAGTTGCTAATTTGATACATTCTAAATGTACTCTTTCTATCATATCATTTTTCTCATGTCCCAATGATTCACATCCATACAACAATATTGGTAAACTAATCTGTCAAATGCAGACAGAAGGAGAGAGATTCTTTATTTCCTCAAGTTCACACCGAAGATCAGCAACAATTATACAAATACATTAATAGGTGAAAAGCATCAAGCAATTGGACCCAGACAATTACCTTCCGAGGTAAGCATTTTTTTATTTTTAAAGAAGGTTTCTCTTTATCTTTCTTTACTCTATTTCTGTTCATTATCTGTTGTTTTTTCTTACAGTTTACTACCTTCAGATTTCCTAGTGTAAGCTCTGCTATATTTAAATTGAGATAAAAAGCAAAAGTATAACAGTTTAAAGTATAAATATTATTTAAGACGGTAACGGATGTCAAGAATTCTACACCGATTTATTGAAACAAAATGATGTAGTTAATGAAGTCAAAAGTGAAAACAAATGGGAAACTGATATCGGCTCAAATATAAGTAAAGACGATTGGAAAATATATAACTTTATTCAATTTCGAAGCACTGTTAGTTGTAAATTAAGATGGTTTCAATATCGTATAATTCATAGAATACTCACAACAAATAGAACTGCAAATTTCATCCTTATGTACATTTTGCAACAGTACGAATGAAACCATTAAACATATCCTAGTTGACTGTGTACATGTAAAAGGACTGTGGCACCAACTGGTGGAAAGGATTATCTTAAAAACGGGATCAATTTAGAACCAAATATAACACATATTATATTTGGTTATAAGGAAAAGAGAAATGATGTATTGAATTTGATTTTTATAGTTACTAAATATTATGTATATACCTGTAAATGCCAGAATAAAAAACCCGCACATAAATGGTCTTAAATCAGTTCTACAAGACACCTATAATGTCAGTAAACAGCTTCTCTATACTGATTGTAGATATGAAAAATTCATATCCTTCTGGTCTTCATGCCACAGCCTTTTCACATAAATTCCTTTTTATTCCAGCTTTTGTCATACTGAAACTGAAATGTATATCAAAAACTGTATATGTCTTGTCAATTCGACAAATTGTACCAAATACTCCATATTGAAAATGTACTTTATATATGCTTGTGGTGCCTACACAAAGAAATAAAGTGATAAAAATAAGTATAACAGAGGATGCGATAGGAAATCTGAAGGGAGTAACCTCAGAGAGAAGAGAATGACTAAGAAGGGGGACGTAGTTTAAGTTGGATGACTTGTTCCCAGTTCTCTTCCTTGAGACTGAAATAAGGGTTGACCATCGCGGAGACCTCCAGCCAACACCAATTGCCACACTCAAGTCCAGAGTCCAAGTTTAAAGGGACACCGCGTCGAAGATAAAAATGAGATCATATTTATCTACCTATGCTGTTTAACGTGTCTGCTAACTCCCAATTTCAGACAATGAAGTAATTGGTAATAAAAACAACCCCCTGTAAACAATTAATTGAAGCGTAATTCGTTAGCAAAACGCTAATCAGCATAGATAGATAAATATGATCTCATTTTTATCCTCGACGCGGTGTCCCTTTAATAGCACTTTGTTTATTCACTGTTCCTGACATAACGATACCTTCTCAACTCTACACAAAAGGCTTATACCAAAGAGTCAGCCATAGAAGGGATGTGCATGATGACAAACTATACATGGGTACCACCAGATGAACACGTAATAACACGCCGGTGTCATGGGATACATGGGCCAGTAATACTGGTGTCTTCTGATATACCCTTGCTTCTCGTGAGACGGTTTTCTCTGTCGGTTCTCTGTTTGATGTGGTGTTTCCTCGTCCTCCAGCGTGAAGCAGTTCTTCTGGTACAGTAAACTATTGTGAGTCTTTAGGTCCGCACAGTAGTTGTCTAGAAGTGAGGTTGTCCCAAAGCCATATCCGGCATATCCGGCCATCCCGTAACCTCCATCTTTGACTCTCATAAACCAAATTGCTGGAGACATAACTGGAAAATAATATGATTGAACGTTATGGGTAGAGACGCACTACTGATATTGAGTGACCTTGGTTAATCAGCATGATCAGGTGAATGGCATTTCAATAGAAAATAATACTCACATGTTTTCAATGTATTATTCACCAGCCAATCTATATAAATTTACATCGACAATTTGTTTATAAGGTTATTCATTAGAATAAAAGTGTCGATCTGAGTTTATTTAGATTGATTATTCACATATTAAATAAAAAAAAATTATGGTTATTTTTCGTAAATAAAATTAGCTGAGTTTATGTTTTGTAATTATTCATAATGTTAATTTTCCATAGTTATATAAAGTTATTATAAAATAAGTAAGTTTCCTTGATTTTGGGTCGCAAAAGTTTCAGTAAGATTCACCTGGAATTAAACTCTCATGGGTGGGTTTATCTCGAAATGTCTTCGCTATTCATGAACTAAAAATGCATGGAGTACAAAGAAAGTGTATACCCCAGTTGGTTTTATCACATATCTGATTTTTACAGATTACAAATATCTTATTTTTCGACGCCATACTCTAAAATTGAAAAGTGCAGGCGTTTAGCTATCAGCCAAGACATACGTTTATGTAGTTGTTAAGTTGTTTCTTTTTTAAATGAAATTTAAAATTATAAATTCTTCCAAAATTAATTTTTATAAAACTCAACTGTTCATCGACATATAAGACATCTTCTATGTAAAAAATCAATAGATGTGTCTCATTCTGCACACATGTTCAACATTACAAACATGGTAGGGGTCATGTTGGTGTAAATTTCAATTCTTGTCCCTGTTTACCATAAACAAAGATATTCTAACTAAAAAGTAACCAGTCATCTATGATTATTCAAACTAACAAACAGTCAGGTGAAAAACAATATACCCCAGAATCTCGGGGGTATAACATTCTGAAAGTAAGGAACAAGGCCAATATGTTATCACATCGTAAATAAAACATGACAGCTAGACTGTTAATCGTTAAATAACTTCATGTATATATTTTCTAAATATGTATCGAATTTTATGACTGGCCTGAGGCTCAATGTACTTGATAGGTGTCCATTCATTGATTTAGTTAGTTTTCGCTATCATTCTAGCTTCTGGTGATATAGTGTCTATAAAGCACCTACCGGCAAGACCATATCCAATATATAGTAACAAGACAAGAGACGATAACTGCGGACGGCGTATCCACACGATTATCTTCATGATTTCTACTTTCTAACAAGTCGGTTATACCACTGCATGTCACTAGCTGTGTTGTGGCCGATCACTGACGTGGCGGATATGAGCTACCATATGATCATCTCAAGTAGCCAATGGCTACACGTTCACGGTTTCACTATTTATAGTCAGTTGATTTAATATTTCCTTTGCCGTCGGCTTTGCATGTCCACGTTGGTTTTAAATAGATTATTCATCATATATGACTACATTACGGATTGGCATGACGTATTTTAATATTTAATGTATCTCGGCTTGTAAAACGTGTCGACATGAAGAATATTTGTTTTGTTAACCTTGCTAGAAGAAAACAGTTTGTGTGAAAAGAAATATATATATATATTGTCATTTCGTGATCATGTAAATCTATTTCATTAATGATATCAAGGTAAAATATTATTTTCAAGTCAAACTTTCAAACCGGATCCAGTGAAACATTAACCCGAGGCGGATGAATGCAGATGAGAAGCACAGTTAATTATATATCAAGTTTTAGGGAATAAACACAGGTTGTTACGGCTTATTTATCATTTCATATGATTATGATTTCATATGTTTTGATTTAAACATATTTATTCATGAGAAAGGATTGGGTACAATTTATGCCAAATTAATGAAACCCTCTCCTATTTTCATTGTTGACATAATATATTGAAACGTTGAATACAATATGTACAGTAATATACATACATATAAACATATAGACGATGGGTACATTTACAAATGGACACGGTATAATTTCATGTGTCTTATTATGTACAAGTGAAGACCACAGGCTCCCCAGACAGTTATAGTTTGATAGAAGAATAAGAATTAGAAAGGATCATTCTACAACTTGTGTATCAACATGTTCGAACTGAAAAAGTATTATGATCTAGGAAGACTAGTTCATAGAATATTGTAATTTATAGCATATTCTTTATGATCATAAAACTGAGACCGTCTTTTCAATAAATTATGTGGCAGATTTTGACAGATAAAAAGCACATTTCATGACTTGACAATATAAAACACACCTTTTTCACATCTGATTTAAAATTAAAACATTTCTTACGACAGACATTTAAAAGTTGCGATCTTTCATCCTTGTACAGAGGGCAGTTAAGTAAAACATGACATTCATCTTCTATAAAATCAGAGTAATGTAAACTCGAAAAAAACCTCTTTATTCCCTATAGAAACCGCCAACGGGATAAACATAATATATATTTTACATAATATACAAGATAGCAGCTTATACTTCATTTTCTGAATACATTAAATATATGATTCAGTAATTCGCAGAGGCTTTTCAGATCTCTAGTGCTGGTGGTTGTTAAAAGTTTTTTAAAGATGGACATGTTTGGAAATTTTAGATATTTGGCTTTCAGAGATTGTCGGTGTTGGAGAAAAGTTTCACATCTAAATAAGTAGTGAAACTCGTCTCCAACAGCATTAGAATCACAGAGTGGACATTTTCGGTCTTCTCGTGGAATACTCAACCATCGGCCTGTCTCAATAGGTAAATGGTGATTAGCTGTTCTTAATTTCAAAATTGGATAATGTATGCCTTTTGGAAGGAGGAGATATTTTTCGAAACTAGGTTCCGATTTAAAATATTTATAATAACTGCCAACAGAATATATCATTCACCACTGTGCTATCATAGCGTCCCGTTTCGATTCGTGACGTGGGACATATGGTATGTTGGAAGTCACCTCTGTGAGGAAAGAATTTTTATCTGATCCTCAGCCAAATACACAGGCATATATAACAAAATTCTTTAAAAACCTTAGTCAACTAATAACTCACATGTAGATATCACAGAAAGTATTGATTAGTAGGAAGTGGAATTATGAAACAATAATTGTGAAAAGAAGAAGAATGTAATGGTTAGGTGTTTTTTTTTTTATAAACTATAATCATTTGTGCCATGTTGGTGATATGAAGTACATGTACTATCCACCCACAAAACATCTTTTATAACCGGAGTAAAACCATTTTTAACGTGTAGAGTTTATACGCGTCGTATCTGGACGTTGGGACAGAGAGAAATTATCCCAAACCACAAAAGTACCTTTTATAAGTACTGTTATTCAGGAAATACTTAGAGAGTAAGTGATATTTGTCAAGAGGTGTTAATTAGTAAGTTGACGCCTCCGTCACAGGGGCCACTGTAATGACGTTGTTTTAACTTCTATTTGGTCTTGACTCACGATGATTGGGGTTTATTTTATACTTGTGGGCATTGGAGTTATCTTGCACTCTTCTGGTAAGATTTTTATACATTTCGATTTTCAGGATTCGAAGCGAAAGCGGGGCTTCGTTATCTTTTTCGCATTTGGTCGAATGTCCTGGTGTTAACTGACCATGATGTTGCGAGAGAAAGTTTTCAGAGATTCAGTAAAAAATATATGTTTTGATTATATGCTAGATTGTATAACATTGTATAGAACTTTCGATTTCAAGTTCATTATGTCCCCCGAAAATGTTTTCGGGAGACATAATGTTTTCGCCTCCGTCCGTTATTCCGTTATTCCGTTATTCCGAAATGCTTTCTTTTCCGGGCCATATCTCAAAAACCGTTCTATATTTTTTCACGAAACTTGGTATGTGGTTAGACCGAGTGGTGGAGTGGTGCCTTTTGCTATTTTGGTTATTCTGATTTTTTTGATTTTTTCTGGTTTCCATGTAAACAAATGAACTTAGTGTATATTGAGGGTAGGGACCTTTTCCGGCCTCTATCTCCAAAGCCGTTCAATATTTTTTCACCAAACTTGGTATTTGCTTAGACCTTGTGATAAGGTGGTACCTTTTGCTACTTTGGCTATTCTGATTTTTTTTATTTTTACTGGTTTCCATGGCAACAATTACTTAGTGCATATTGAGGGTAGGGACCTTTTCCGGCCTCTATCTCCAAAACCGTTCAATATTTTTTCACCAAACTTGGTATTTGCTTAGACCTAGTGATATAGTGGTGCCTTTTGCTACTTTGGCTCTTCTGATATTTTTTTACTGGTTTCCATGGCAACAATTTCAACTTAGTGTATATTTGGGGTTTTGACGTTTTCCGGCCTCTATTTCAAAATCTATCAAGTATTTCTTTACGAAACTTGGTATGTGGTTAGACCTAGTGGTGGAGTGGTGCCTTTTGCTATTTTGGTTATTCTGAATTGTTTATTTCTCGTTATTAATGCAGTATTGAACTTAGTGCTTAGCGTAAGTGAAAAATAAGGGTAATATGACTAGGTTGGATTGAAATTTGGAGCGGGGGACATCACAGTGCATCACATGCACATATTTCTAGTTTAGATTCTGAAATATTAATTCTGACATGGCCGTATTACAGTGGCACATGTTGAAGTTACTGCTAAAAATCATTTGAGGTGACGTAGGTTATAGACTTGTTATCCCACCGGTATGTAATACCGTGGGATATATAGTCATCGCCCTGTCCGTCTGTCTGCCCGTCCGTCCGTCTGTCCGTCCGTAATCATTTCGTTTCCGGAGCAGAACTGGAAACCCGTTCATGATATATGTCTGAAAGTTTCCATGTGTATTGCCCACCAACTGAAGTGGTGCCTTTTGATATTTTCAGATTTCTAATTTTTTAAGTTTTTTTTCGTTTCTATAGAAACGTGTTGAATTTTGACTTTGTTCAGAGACAGGTTCTTTTCCGGAGCACAGCTCCAAAACCGTTCAAAATATATTTCTGAAACTCTGTTTCCATAGAAACGTGTTTGATTTTGTCTGCTTCTGGAGCAATAGTCCAAAACCCTTAAATCTGAAACTCAGCATCTGTAATACCCACTAACTGAAGTAGGCTACGGTAGTAGATACATAAGTATGTCAAAGATGTGTTTTACAAATTTTGTGTGACCGGTGGGATATGTCATCTTCTGATGACTCTTGTTTATATTATGATGTCAATTGAAAGTTGCTGTCATATAAGCTGAAAAGGGTAATTAAATGATATAATCAAACTGATTGTGGGGGAAATAGATATGTGAAAATGGTTTAATAAATGGCAAAACAATTAAATTTGTATTACCGTAAAAACTAAAGACAAGAGCCATCAGGAGAGATGTATAATTAAAACTATAAGGCGTTTTTGCTCGTAAAACAGATGTCTCCTCCTTCCCCCAATTAAATTATTAGTTATTAGCTTGCTTAAAGACGAAGTCCAAATTGTTACCATGGAATCAAAATAAGAAAATTTCAAAACGTTGAAACCCTCAAAAGGCACATCTACTTGATATTGGGAGACATTGTACCAAATTTGGTGAGGATTGGCAAAGAAGTTTCATAGGTTTGCTCCGGAAACAAACCCTTCCCTTAAAATAGACAAAGCCAAAATCGTTACCATGGAAACAAACAGAATAAAATTTTCAAAAAGCTTAAAACCCCAAAAGGCACATCTATATGATATGGAGAGGCTGTATACCGAATTTGGTGAAGATTGATAAAATAATTTTCGAGTACTGCTCCGTAAACGACGTGATCACGGACAGACGGACGGACAAACAGATGGAGCAAATGACTATACGCCCCCGTATTATATACCGGGGGATAAAAATTGAACGAATATGAACTTGCAGTCTTAACGTGATGAATACTTTGTGTGGATATTTGGTAACCATTGCTAATAAAACCCAGCATTAAGGTTTGCTTAGGATCTACATGTAATCCCTACATCTTGACAGTAACAGGGGTTCGATCTACGGTAAATTTCTCTTCTATTGTCTATCATGATAACAATATGTTCTTTTATATCTACAGAGGATAATGGCTACCACTTTTAATTAATTAACAGAACGCGGTTATTGTTGTGAGGAAATCTACATTGAGGACAGCAACGATGAAGCTGTCAACGGAACATTCTACATCACACGAGGGGGGTTACTTGTTCTCGGGTGTGACGGGTCCTGTCAGGGGGTCGGTTACCCCCCGAACCTGAAATGGTACACCCCGTCTGGAGAAAAAGTTTCATCTTTCCCAGGAAGGTAACTTAAAGATAGGGTTCAATGTTCTCCATAACGTGAGATGAGACAAACGCTTTATTTACTTTTTAACAATAAAGCATATTTATTGATTCAATATCCAAAAGTAAAAATATATTTATCATTAGACTGCAATATGATAAACAAAGCTTTCAAAGCGCGCATGGGTTGATTTCTATACTTTTTTTATTTTAAGGAATGTCAAATATAATTTTATGAAATATTACTCTCACCAACGTTTCCAGTGTCAACTGGATCTCCAATTAAGGAAAAAAAGAACAATGATTTTAAAAGGACTTCAAGCAAAAAATCTTTTTGCGTATTTTGACCCGCAAAGACGTTTCTTGAAGGATTTTTGATGATTTTCATGATATATTATTTCCAGTTAATAAAATAACTGAAAAATATATTAGACGATAGTTGAAGATTTTTTTCAAAAATAAAAAATATTATAATAACAGTGATATATATTATGCGCTTCTTGACCCGTATTCATTGCAAATGCGTTTCTTGTAGGATAATGTCAATCCATCAACAAAGCCGGCGGAGACGGAAGTTGTATGTACAGCGCTTCCGGTGGCGAGATCAGGGCACGTACAGCTGTGAGGGTTTGATTCACGGACACTTCCGGAAGAAGTCGGTTAAAGTTTTGATCAGGGGTGAGTTTTGTGGCAAATAAATTATATAGTTAGGAGTCAGATAAGGCTATCCCCATTTAACAAACCAAGGGAAATAATCAAGCATATACTTTGCATTGTACAACGAAACAAGGTCCAAGGTAGCCTATTCAATACAAGTTCCATAATTAAAGGTCGAACATCACAGGTCGATTGTCACAGATAGATAATCCGAAATCGACAATCCAAATCCTACGTACATGGGCGATGATCACTTATGGATAATCCAAGGTCGACAATCAATTATGGATAATCCAAGGTCGACAATCAATGAAGGAAAATCCAAGTTCGTCATCAATTATGAATAATCCAAGGTCGACAGTCAATGAAGGATAATCCAAGGTCATGGTCGACAATAAATTATAGATAATCCAAGGTCGACAATCAATTATAGATAATTCAAGGTCGAAAATCAATTATGGATAATCCAAGGTCGACAATCAATGAAGGAAAATCCAAGGTCGTCATCAATTATGCATAATCCAAGGTCGACAGTCAATGAAGGATAATCCAAGGTCATGGTCGACAATAAATTATAGATAATCCAAGGTCGACAATCAATTATAGATAATTCAAGGTCGACAATCAATGATGGATAATCCAAAGTCGACTATCGATATTGGATAATCCAAGGTCGACAATCAATGATGGATAATCCAAGGTCGACAATCATTGATGGATCCAAGGAGAGAGAGGGGTATGATGGGGGGAGGGTCACGAATAAAATACACTTAAATTGGTAGGGTCATTAAAAAAGTGCATGTTGCTGGGGAGGGTCATGTTTTTCTGTACAAACCCAAGTAAAAAGTAAAAATTCCTCGGCTCACCGATTTAAGTTAGTTTGAAAACGACTTTACATTAAAAAATCTTACCCAAAACAACCCAGGACACAGTTTTGATCATGAACTCACTTGGCTACGTTGAATCTCATTTGTCTAAGAACGTTCCTTTTTCATTTCAGGGACTTCTGTTCGAGACAGGGACTGACCACTGAAGTTGAATCAATCTCATTATCAGGAGCTTGTTCTTGAACAGTAGTCTGTAACGTGTGTGAATAAATAACGAATAAATTACTCAGCTTTAGTTCGAAACTATCTCTTATCATTGTAACACATTGCATTAGGAGCAGGACAATTGCCACCCGGACAATTGCCACCCGGACAATTCCCGCCGGATAATTCCAACCCGGACAACTGCCACCTTACACCGTCGGTTTTGAACTAAATTTACGGGTGTTGAATACTTATTAATCCTGGGCATTT